>JANZLC010000008.1:32702927-32713386 GCA_026413385.1 Erythroxylum gracilipes
TTTGTTAAGAAGGGTTTAACGAAAAGATAACACAATTCAAACCCCCCCTTTCTTGTGTTGATTATCAGTTTACTAACTTGTTTTTAACTTCACTTGCATCATCTATCGAGCCTTACTCATGAGCTTCTCCCCAACACAATGACATTCAGTGACCTTCTCGATTAACTCCAGTGTCACTATAATCGACAATCTATCCACCATCGATACAAGAGTATTTCCTACCACTTCTATATTCTTCCAGAAGTCATATACTTCATTCATGTAGACTGTCTCACGAACTTGAAAGAAATTCCTCCATCCAGCTGCCACAATCTCCGGTTCAATATCCATCTTGTCCCCCTTCAAGGACTCAAAATTAACAAGTCTTCCACTGGTCATTGCTGGCTCCATTTTTTCTGTAGTTAACAATGAACTGAATGCACAAATCTCTTTTTCAAAGAGGTGAAGTCAGTTTTTGAGGTTGAGAGTGTGAGCGAAGAAAGTTTGATATCCAATCACAGTAATGAAAAGCTTTTTTTTAGAGTTCTTCAAAGATCGATGTCAGGGTAGTCAAGAGTGTTCTAGAATAGGTGGTGTTCTCAAGGCTATGAGAAATTTTCCCTCCAAAACTTTCTTATGACAAAAGTTACCTTCTGTAACTTACTGTTACTTTTACCGTTAACTCTTACAACCTTTTATTTGGGTTATGACGTGTCAAACGGTTGGTCACTCAACATCACCATGTTAAGGTTTAGTCTGATTTCTTTGAATCTTTCTTCACTCAATGGCTTAGTGAAGATATCTGCCCACTGATAGTTCGTCTCAACAAACTGAAGACTCACAATCTTCCTCTGAACGTTGTCTCATAGAAAATGATGTCTAACTTCGAGATACTTGACTCTCGAGTGTTGTATCGAGTTCTTCGATAGGTTGATTTGTGTTGTCATAGAAGATTGGGATCTCATCTTCTTGTATTGAATAGTCTTCCAACTGGCACTTGATCCACAATGTCTATGAACAACAACTTGCGGCTGACATATACTCGGCTTCTGCAGTTGATAAAGCGATTGAGTTTTGCCTCTTACTCGACCAGGAAACTAGGTTGTGGCCAAGGAAGTGACATCCTCCACTCGTACTTTTTTGATCAATCCTATATCTGGCATAATCCGCATCACAATAGCCAATTAACCTGAAATCTCTACCTTTCTCATACATTAAGCAAAGATCAGTAGCACCTGATAGATGTCTCAAAATTCTTTTAACAGCAATGTAATGACTCTTTAGGATCTGCCTGAAATCTTACACACAAGCAAACACTAAATAGAATGTCAGGTTTGCTTGCTGTAAGGTAAAGTAAAGAACCAATAATCCCTCTATACAGGGTTTGATCAACCTTCTTGCCAGTTTCATCTTTAGACAAAAGGTTTGAAGGATGCATCGGAGTTGACATTAGTTTTATTTTTTCCATATCATATTTAATCAACAGTTCCTTAATGTACTTCTATTGATGGATAAAAATCTTTTCTTCGGTTTCCTTAACTTGCAACCCAAGAAAGAATTTTAACTCACCCATTATGCTCATCTCAAACTCGTTTTTCATCAAATTCTCAAAAACTAGTGCATAGCTTTTTGGACGTTGCACCAAAAATAATATCATCAACGTAAATTTGAACTATGATGAAATCATTCTTAATGCACTTTCTAAATAACGTCTTATCTACCTGACCTCTACTGAACTTATTCTTAATAAGAAAAGAACCCAGACGATTATACCGAGCTCGAGGAGCTTGTTTCAAGCTATACAAAGCTTTATAAAGTCTATAGACATGGTCTGGTTTCTTGACATCTTCGAAACTAGGAGGTTGCTTTACATAAACTTCTTCATCTATAAAACCATTTAGAAATGCACTCTTCACATCTATTTGAAATAGCTTTATATCTAAGGACCACATTTTATTCCTAGTAAACTGATTCAGCTCCTCTTACATAGCTAAAATCCAAGCTTCATCTTGAAGAGCTTCATCAATTTTCTTAGGCTCTATTTTAGAGATAAAAGCTGCATTGGCTTCTCTTCTGAATCTGGACCTAGTTCTCACATCTTCTGAGGTCTCTCCTATAATCAATTCTTCTGGATGAGAACTCTTATATTTCAAATCTCTTTTTAAATCAAGAGTCTCAGGAATATCTTCAACTTTGTCTAAGAGAGTTTTTAATGGTGATACATCTTCACTATCGACCAAAGGTACTGATAGGGTTTCATTATCAGTATCATCTCTCTTCCTTAGTTGAGAACTATCATCAAACTTGATATGAATAGTCTCCTCAACAGTCTTAGAGGTAAGTTTGTAAACTCTATAAGCTTTCGAAGATAATGAATAGCCTAGAAAAATTCCCGAATAAGCCTTAGGATCAAATTTATCCAGAATTTGCTTTGTATTCAATATAGAGCACTTGCAACCAAATGGATGGAAGTAGGATATATTCAGTTGCCTTCCATTCCATAACTCATATGGAGTTTTCTTCAACAAAGGTCGCAGAAGTATTCTATTTTGAATATAACAAGTTGTATTCACAACTTTTGCCTAGAAGTACTTAGGAAGATCCATCTCACATAGCATAGTCCTTGCCATTTCCTAAATCGTCCTATTCTTCCTTTCAACAACTCCATTTTGTTGTGGAGTTCTAGGAGCAGAGAAATTATGAAAAATTCCATTCTCCTCACAAAAAATTCTGAACTTCTCATTTTCAAACTCACCACTATGATCGCTTCTAATACTAGCAATAGACATTCCTTTTTCATTCTGTAACTTTTTGGAAAGCACTTTAAAACGCTTAAAAGACTCGTCTTTATGGATAAAAACAATATCCACCAAAATCTAGTGAAATCATCAACAATTACGAGACCATATTTCTTTTTGCCAAGACTCAATATCCTAGTTGGACCAAATAAATCCATATGTAACAACTCTATAGGTCTAGATGAAGTTACAATATTTTTAGAAGAAAACGTTATTTTAACCTGTTTTCCTTTATGACAACTTTCACAAAAGAAATCCTTGTTAAAACTTATTTTTGATAATCCTCTTACTAGATCATGCTTAATCAACTTGAAAATATGTTTAAAACTAAGATGACCTAGCTTTTTATGCCAAATCAGTTTTTCTTCTTCAGTTGATATAAAACAAGAAATTTTTTGACTTTGTAAATTTTCTAAATTGATTTTGTAAAGATTGTTTCTTCTTTTGCAGAAAAGAATATGGACCCATCCTTGTTTTTAACTTCATAAGAATTTTGATTGAAAGACACTTCAAAACCAGAATCACATAATTGACTGACACTAATCAAATTATGTTTTAAACCATTTGTCTTGCCCTGCTGGTTGTCTCCAAAAGTTACCGATCCTCCCTTCTTATACTGAATATCTAGGAACATAGACCTTCTTCCCGTCATATGCCGTGAGCATCCACTGTCCAAGTACCAATGGTGCTGGCTGATCCTTCCAAGGAAGGATATCTGCAGGAGATATTATTTGTCTCTTAGGTACCTAGATTTTCTTGGGTCCTTTAGGGTTAGTTCTAATATAATTCATAGTATGATGATGATGTCGCTGATGAAATTTCTTCTTATAAGGAGCATAATTCTTTTTATGCTGAGTATGATTTTTAGCAAACCCTAATCCAATTTTATCATTAGGGTGTCTGTATCTCCTTAGCATGTCATTCTTTTTTCTAGTACTCTCTATGAATGTTGATAGATCAGCTGAAAGACTGTTTATTCTTAGTTTCAGCTGGTTGATCTCCTCAGATCTATCTACAACGACCTTTTTCTTGATATCATCTACTTGTTTCTTTAAGTAGACGTTCTCCTTTTCTAACACTTGCGTGTTTTTTAAGTTTTCTATGAACTTTCTCTTAAGCAATTTATACTGCTTCAGAATTGCATGAGAATCTTCTAATAATTCTGAATATGCATCTTGTAATTCACTTAATTTTGAGATTACCTGCTCATCACTTTCTCCTTCTGCTACCAGTCAAATATTTACTTGTATCGATGCCTCTGATTCAGTATCTGATTCGGATGAATCCAAGTCTTCCCAGGTTGCCATCATGCTTTTCTTGCCTTCTATACTCTTCTTTGGCTTTCTTTTCAGCAATGAACATTCAAACTTGTAATGTCCTGGTTTATGCATTCGTAGTAGATGATGGATGTCTTCTCGTTCTTTCCTTCATCTTTGCTATTCTTTTTGAAGGAGAGCTCTTTATTTCCTTTTGCCTTTTTCTTCCACATGCGTATGATCTTCCTCGAGATAAAGGATAGTTCATCATCTTCTTCGCTCGAATCTTGATTTGATTCACTAGAGTCGTCATTCTTGACTTCCTCAATTTTCAACGCTTTCGACAATGAACTCTTTTAAAAGTTGTTGCATACTTACATTTTTGTTTGTCATAACAGCTTTACGTATGATCATTAAAGTCAATCTAACATGTTTCTATGAATTTGCTTTGTCAGTTTCCATGATGATGGTTGCGTTGTTCTTCCATATAAATGCAATGTTTCTTTTATCTTTATGTTTACCATTCTAAAGTCTAAAATGTTTTCTATTTTCTTTCTATTTAGTGATACACTATCAGTCAATTATTTTACTACCTTTTCCAAGTTTTCTATTCTAGTTATTTATGTGGTGTTAGTAGTTTAGCTCAGTTTTACCTGGTTTTGATTCTTGCCTATGTTTGCTTATGGTCGCTAAGTGTTTTGATCTCAATCTTTGCTTATAGTTATTTCTTGTGATTTTTACCCTTGAGCATCCTATCTAGGCATATATATTGTTTCTAGCCAACTAATAAAATTCTGGACTGAATTCTAATTATTTTTATTTCCTTTTTTAGTTAAAGTTCTCTTCCTAATTGCTTTCATCAATTTCCTAATGTTTGATCTTTGTGTTGCATGAAGGCTACTACTTTGGTTAAGTTTTTTTTTCCTCTCTCCCTCTTTTGGAGTTAATAATTAAGGTCATGGTTTTTAGAAACTCCTTAATAAAATTAGACGTAAGTCACATATTTTCAAAGAGCCAAATTTAAGGGTTTTTTTTTAGATTAGAGATATGGACTCAAGTTCTTAAGAACCCATTCAAAACTTAGGTTGAAAAATTAACTAAGATTGACCATGCTGCATGCTTTGTTCCCATTTCACGTTGAATGCTTTAAATTTGTTTAAATATATGGATGCATGACTAGTTGAAGAATAGTGAAGGAGGAAGAGAAATCACTGAATGAAATTGGACCTAATTAAGACTGATAAATGAACAAAATAAAATGTTAAAAAGTGGCTAATAGGTTTTTAACTCAAATTTGGTATATTAAATAATTAAGTAAAATCAGTCAATTTCTAAACTTCAGGGATGCTCAAAATCAGGAAGTCAAAGTTTAGATGCATTAGTTTAGGCCCAAAAAGTTTTAGGAATCTCCCATTTTCTTTAGTATCATACAAATTACAACTTTCATTAATTGAATCAATAGTTAATGATAGAGAACTAATTTGATTGGACTCAAAATAGAGTAGACATTAATTTTATGCTTTATGTCTAATCGGAACATTGTATGATGAAATGATTGAATTATACGAAAAAATTATGCATAGAAAGGTTAGTTAAATCCACTTTGATATTCCTAAATATTTGGGTGCTCATGATGAATTACTAAACACCAATCTTGATTTATGATTATAAATTGTTTAATTGGAGAATTAAAGATGAATTAAAAGTATTTTTAATTTATGTAGTTCTAATTATGAATTAAAATTAAAATTTATAATCATTTCCAATATATTTGGAAACCTAATGGGTCTCACATAAAGAACGGGTTGAAGAGAGCAAAGATATTTTAATCAAGTTAGACTTGATTGTAAAGTTTGAGAAATTTTATGATTAAATAAGGATCAATATGAAATATTGGATCTTATTTGGGCATAATTGGTATTTAATTAGAATTATTTGTAATTCTCTCAGCAAATGAATCCATAGACCACTTATTTTTTGCCTGTCCTTTCTCCATAACTATTTGGACCCATTGCCTTTCCCATTTTAACTTGCCCGCTTTCAACTCTTCCAAGCTTTCCACTATCTTGTCCTGGTTCTTAGCAGGTTCCAGTCCTACCCCTCACTTCCCTCTACTGCTCTCTACCACTGTTTCCCACATTTGGAAATAACGTAATGCCCGAACCTTCAAGAATGAAGCCTTGGTGGACGAGCGAGTGCTTTCTGGCGTAATCTCCCACGTTAGGAACAGCTCAGCCTATACACCGAGAGGAGGTAATCTAGCTTCATACTTTCTTTCTTTACAGGTTACTTGCTCAGTTTTTCTCCAGGTCACTGCTGCAGAGTTCCCCTTTGCTTGCTTAGTGGAGCTCCACAACTATTTCTCGGTGGCTGTTTTCAGGTCATTTTCGGACCTTCATTGTATTTGGATGTTTCAGTTCTCTACGGCCGGCTGACTACGGGATGGAATTTACATGTTTGGATTGGCTTCTCCTTGGGTCATATATGATAGTTTCTGATTGATTTTTTCTTGCTGTTTGTCGGCTGTGTCTACTTTGGTAGCTTCCCTATTGCTTGTTATTTCCCCTATTTTAGGCTATTTCTTTAGCTGGTTGAGCTTAGGTGGCTTAGATTGTGACCTTTTTATATATATTCTTTTGCTCATTTATTAATTTTTCTGATTTACCATAAAAAAATTCTTTTCCTAATTACTGTCATCAATTTGCTAATGTTTGATCTTTGTGTTGCATAAAGGGCTGCTTCTTTGGTTAAGTTTTTTTTTTTCCTCTTTTGGAGTTAGTAATTAAGGTCATGGTTTTTAGAAACTCCTTAATATAATTAGACGTAAGGTACATAATTTCAAAGACCCAAATTTGATATTTTCTTTTTTTTAAGATTAGAGATGTGGACCCAGGTTTTTAAGAACCCATTCAAAACTTAGGTTGAAAAATGAACTAAGATCGACCATGCTGCATCCTTTGTTCCCATTGCACGTTGAATGCTTTAAATTTGTTTAAATATGGATGCATTACTCATTGAAGAATAGCGAGAGAGGAAGAGAAATCACGGAATGAAATGGGACCTAATTAAGACTGACAACAAATGAAAATGCTAAAAAGTGGCTAATAGGTTTTTAACTCAAATTTGGTGTTATACACAAATTCTGAACTTGAGGAATGCTCGAAATTAGGAAGTCAAAGTTTAGATGCATTAGTTAGGCCCGAAAAGTTTTGGGAATCTCCCATTTTCTTTAGCATCAAATCCATTACATCTTAGACATTGCAAAAATTTTGGAGTTAGTAAGTATGTGAACCCAAAGGATCACAGTAAACCATTTCATCAAGTCATTGTTGATATAACTTATAGCGGCTTAAGAATGGACGTCGAGTTGAGCGTGCTTGGTGGATGTCTTGGGTAAACGTACAACGGGTTCCTGCCTCTCATGTGCCACCAAACTTGAGGTTGATGAATTGGCCAGGGAGAACGTCAGAGGTTCCAAGTGGTTAAATCTTTATTATCCCCATCCGCAATGTTCCTTTCAGTACCTCTGGCGGACACTGAAATGTGAAGTGCGGTAGTCAGGAATTCCAGGGCAACCACTGTGAAACTGAACTGGCAGCTGTTGCAAGGGAAAGAAAATCTCCATTTGATCAAGTTGTTGCAGGTTTTGAAGTGCAGCACTGACTCACTATTCCCGTAAGCCTCTTTGCAATCATCTTCTAATCATCATGAAAAAATGAAGAAAAACGTCCGTCCCTGCATTGTCATTGATGACATTGGAATGCATGTGAAGTCTTTATCAATTTGCATCCTGCGTAGGGTGATCAGATTTAAGGAGAAAAATGGGCGAGGTTGTTTGCCAGCAGGATGAACAAGGACTAGGATTCGTGGGTGACAACCTAACCAAGGTTGTCCCCCTACAGATATTTTACAACTTAATCGCCTCACGTTCACTTTCCCAAAATTGTCCCCCTAAAAAACATAAAATGGTATCGAGTACTACATAAGATCCGGAGAGCTTCAAGCCTTATTCGTCAGAAGAACTAAACAAATCAATGGTCTGGTTCCCCATAAATTACACAAGTCTTGATTGACTTGGTTTTAGAATGAATGAAAACCACTTGTAAAGATGCGTTCCCTATATTCTATCTTTTGGCTATTTTTACTATGTTCACCGCATCCTCAATAAAAAAAATGAAGGTTTCCTTTTCTAATTATTCTAATATAGAAAATCAATCCAAAAATTAGAAAAAATGATTAATAAAAATAAAAATGGTTATCCAAATGTACATCCAACATATTATCTTTTATAGTATGAATTAAAAAATTATATTTTCTTTTGAAAGTAAATATTCACTTAGAATGATAATAATAATATTTTTATTATACTAATTTTTATAGTATAATAAAAATTATATCATTTTTATAGTACAAGTATGATAAATTTTCTTATACTAATTTTTAACAATTAAATATTCTATTAAATCTCTTCTACGTATTTATTAAAAAATTTAATAAGCATCTTTGAGCTAGTATTTTCGAATCGACGTCATCTCTGCCTCTTCTTCTTTGTCCGTTTGCATCATACGATCCTCGAGATCCTAAAACCAAATGACCAAAAGAAATAAAAACAAAATAACAAAAAATATTTAATTATAACTATAGTATACACACATATTTGATAACTAACCGAATGCAGCCCTTCCTTTCACTCAATATCCCCAAGTTCCCAACCAAACTTCTGTTTTGTCTAATCCTCAGAAACCAAAAGAGAAGGAAAAAGGAAAGAGAAGCTATGTTCGAAGAATCAATGTCTGCGATGTCCTCAATCTGGGCTTCAGTGAACAGTTGGTTCACTCCCACTGTCCTCTTTGTCCTCCTTAATATTGTGATCGGAACTATCGCCTTTACCTCCAGCTTGGCCACCAACAATAAGCCCACCGACCACCATGAAAACCAATCTCAAGCTCAACAACCCCATGCCCGCCCCCAACTTGGCAGAGCACCCTCCATGTTGCAGAGACTCAAATCTATCAACTTCTACAGTTACAGATCTCAAGAACCCACCACAATTAACAATGAACGGCCTTCTGCAGAGCTTGACTCCCATCTCATTGCTTCTCAAGAACCTCTTTCACAAGAATACCACCGCCAACAACCGCCCCTCACTAGATCTCCTTCCATGCTGCAACGACTCAGGTCCATTAATCTCTACAATTACTTGACCCCAGAACAGAAAACCCACGAATCATACGCCCATTTGAGTGCTACACAACCAATTTATCAAGAGCAAGGAGCAGCACAAGATAGTGACCATGAAGAGGAAAAAAGTGAGCAAATCCGAGAAGAAGAAGAAGAAGAAGAGACCATGGAAGATGTTTACAGGAAGCTCCAAAGTAATAATAATGTGAGCAGGTGTAAATCCGACACAAAGCCTGCGTCTGGCGAGATACCCAAGAAGCTGGCAAAGAAAATGAAGAAATCAGCAAGTGCTAAGTCAGCTTTTGGTCATTTTGAAGAAGATGAAGTTGTGGAGTCTCGTCGGCCGGCCACCGTCAGAGAGGGAAAGGCTAAAGTGACGGAGGTTGATGATGCTGAGGTGGATGCCAAGGCTGATGATTTCATTAACAAGTTTAAACATCAACTGAAGTTGCAGAGACTCGACTCCATTATCAGGTACAAGGACATGATAAGCAGAGGGAGCGGACGGTAATTCCAAGTGGTGGGGTGATTTTCACAATTCTTTCAGCTTCTTTTCATTTTTTTCATGGTATGTTGAAGATAGATATGTCCTTTGTCATGTTTTTAAATTCTTATATTGTTGCTATAATGTTATTGTTCATTTGAGTTTTATCTTAAGATGTGGGTTGCGGACCATGATAATATCTTTCTTGGTAAATAAAACAGAAACGGAAAATTGTTGTTTTCTGATTAAGAAAACGAATGATTGAGGAAGAAAGCAAAGAAAAATTGGTTCAATTAGGGCTGTTTGGTCAAAGGGAGTTGGGGAAACTGGGACCTCGAAGGGTACACAAAAAAAAGTACGATAATTAACTAGTTAAAATAATACCTTTGAGCAGACTATTAATTAATCAAAGTTGGATTGTAGATTACAGTAGTGTTTGGTAGACCTTGTGATTATTAGTAAGTTACAAGTATGATGATTGAGACATAAAATCCTTCTCTCTACAGGTATAACACGCTTTTCTTTAGGAACTGTAACATCTCATCCTCAATTGGAAGGGTAAAACAGTAAATTGGTATAGGATTAGATAGATCGGTATTTCATAGGATTGTTCATGCATAATAGGATTGGTACACAGTCACAATTGTGCACATAAACTTACTGTACATGTATACATGACATTCTCGGTTTGCGTGCCTAAGTCAATTCTATTGTGCTTAACGTGGTTAATGGGTTTGGAAAATTATTCTGAGTGCGCCATA
>JANZLC010000008.1:32748216-32777236 GCA_026413385.1 Erythroxylum gracilipes
GCACTTACTGAATCTTTTGCCAGAACTGCCCCGACTCTCACTTGATCTCTTCCCTCTAGATCCTTAGCCAGACTCTGCTTGTCTCTCCCCCAATAACTGCTCGATCCTGATAGAAGCAACTCTCAACTCAGCGAAACTGCTTAGGTTTGAGATGGTCATCCTGGTTCTGATCTCCATATTGAGGCCATCATCAAACCTCCTACACTTATCTTCTTCTGTAGGAATCATAGCAGTAGCATAGCCAATTAGCTCATTAAACCGGATCTCATACTCAGCCACTAACATCTTACCCTGCTTCAATTCCAGGAACTCCTTCATTTTCCTGTCCAAATAGATCTTGGGCATGTAATTATCTTTGAAGACTCTTAGAAAGTCTTCCGACTTCAACTGGCAAGGCCTGGTAGTACTGCCTGGAACAGTCTTCCACCACTGATAAGCTAGGCCCTGCAATAAAGACACTGCATAATCGAACCTCTCATCAGGCTCGCAGTCCATCTGATCAAATACCTTTTCTGTCCTCTCTAACTATCCCTTGGCCTCAGCAAGGTCTGTGTTGCCATAACAGTCCATAGCTCCCTACTTTCGTAGCCTATCATACCTCCTCTCCCTTCTTTCGGGAACTCTAGGAGGCATCTCCTCTGATCGAGGCATCAAGGACTCCCTACTGGCTCCTACCGATCCTTTGTCAGTTGGTTGATCAATCTGATCACCCAGGGTGGATGACCTATAACAAACAACAACTTCAATCATTATCTGTATTTCTCATGATAATTTATGCTTAACATTTCTATATGTCCCAAAAAATGCCAACCATGCTCTGATACCACCTAAATGTAGCGCCCCCTTACCGCAGGGTACACATCGGGATGCCCAAAGGTCATTCCGGTACATATCCTACAATAAGGGCGAGCTATGATCGATCATTACATTCTCTTCACATGGCATGGTACCATAATTCACTTATAAAGCATCATAAGAAAAATCACAATATTTTAAAACCAACTTTTTCCTCATTTCATTACATAAAAATCGAAAGTCTACACTAAGTCTTTCAACATTTTCCATACGTACATCATCAAAATCCTAATACAATAGTACTAATTGAATAAGGAAAATATGTACAATCTAACTAATCTATCAAAAAATCCCAACTGACTGACCTTTGAGCCATGACTTCTCTTGCCGATCACAATCTACACGGCTGGTAGAGCTTCTCAGTAGCTAGAGTCGTCTTTCGGTCCTAAAAATACAACGTTGCAATTTTGGTAAGTTTTGCAAACTCAGTGAGGTAACTATCATCGATGGTTCGCTCAATTCATGCAACACATCATTGCAGATAACAAATAATCACATATTGCATTTTACATAAATATTACACTTTCACTTATAAGGACCATAACTTTCAACTCAGATGTCCAAAAATTACATACTTTATATCGTTGGAAAGATAAAAGAAAGATATACAACTTCCATGAAGACAACTTTGTCAAAATCTCTCTAGATCAGTACGGAAAATTCACAGAAGTTCCAGATTAAAAATTCAACTTCTTGACTATTCATTCCCAGAAATTTGTAGACTTCATTCTCTAAAATCCAGTATTCCTCTCAACTTCCATTTAAACACTCATTCCCAACTCAAACCATCATTTTACAACTACTCTTCAACTATATATATAAAAAAACATTTTCTTGATCATTTCTAAAGGATTCATCAACTCACGTATACACTTATATATTTATATATATCACAGTGAAGAAATAGAGTATGTTTCACCTTTCCAACTTTAATCTTCTACACTAACCCTATACACCATTTCAATGCTATTTCTAACTCCAAAATCATTTTTACATCATTTAATCACTAACAATCCATCAAAAACTAAATTAACACTATAACCGAAATTTTCATCCCAATAACATAGTATTCATGAATATACACGTAAATGCCATTTTCCATGCAGATGACAATAATTCATCAAATTTGTTTCATAAATTCCCAACTCTAAAGGATTTATTTACTACTTACTTGCTGAAAACTCCAAAATCTTCAATTATCTTCAAGCCCTAAACTCCATGCAAAACAGGTAATCCACTGTGAACATTAACCATCTTCTGATTTTTTCTTAAGGTAGAAGAAACAACTTACAAGGTGGGGATTGGTATAGGAAAAAGGAAAAACACAGAAATCTCTTAGAAGGTGTTTTATGAAAAACTTTGTGTATTGGGAGGAAATTCGAAGAAGGTGATTATGAACAAGTTAACCGGGCAAAACTTAACTTTTCAACTCTCAGAGAATAGTAACCTACTTCTAGCACAAGTACAAAAAGAAAATTAACACTTGTCACTTTTTTAAGGTCTAAGCTCTAGCTAAGTTTCTTTTAAACTAAACTCTTTAACTCCCATCTTTACAATCCAATTATCTCCAAATATCTTTTGATTTCTTTTTCCTATTTTCCATAATACTCTATAAATTCTGAAATAAATCCTAAATTCACCAAAATTCACAAATATATATATAATTCCACTAATCAATAAAATTTCCACTATAAATAAATTCCAAATTCACAAATTTTCCAAAATCACAACTCAATCTAATTATACCTGAAATTATTCATGAATGCATGTACAATTATATTCATGTACAACAATTTCACTATTCATGTGTATTTGTATGACATATTATGCATGAGCATGAAAAATGCATTTCTAAGCTCTCGTTGATCACTCACATTTACTAATCCAACCTCCCCGCAGATAATGGGATGTTACATTAAGGGAGCATAAGAAGGCTATTAGGTGAACAATTGCAGATATAAGAGGAACAAGACCTTATATGTGCATGCATTGCATTTTTATTAAGGTGGGTGCTAATTTAACTAGACAAACATAACATAGGTTAAGTCCTCTAATAATAGAAGTTATGAAAAAATTTTACTAAAGTTCTTAATACTAGAATAATTTATCTTATTTCTAACAATAAGTGGGTTAGCTCAATGTAAATGGTTCTAAAGAAATCTAAAATCATGGTTTTAATAAATTAGGATGGTGAATTGGTTCTAATCTATATGCAAATTAGGCGGTAATTTTGTATTGATTATAGGAAATTGAATCTTGCAACTCGTAAAAATCACTTTCCCCTTCCATTTATTAATCAAATGCTTTAAAGACTTATCGGACATGATTATTACTATTTTCCATATGGTTTTTCAGGTCATTTTTAGATCCCTAATGTACCAAAGGATTAAGAGAAAACGACCTTTACATGCCCATTTAATACGTTTTCTTAACAAAGGATGTCATTCAGTTTGTACAATATGCCTGCCATTTTCCAGAGGTGCAAGGTGAGCATATTCTCTGAGTATGTTAAGAAGATCATAAAGGTATTTATGGACTATTTTGGTGTTTATGGTTCTTCTTTTGATAATTGCTTAGAAAATCTTGCACTAATTTTAGAAAGATGTATTAAGACTAACCTAGTGCTTAATTGGGAAAATTTCCATTTTATAGTTAATCAACGTATAGTTATAGGGCCTATTATGTCCTTTAAGGATATAGTGGTTGAAAAATCTAAGGTTAATCTTATTTTTCTTTGCCTTACACCTCGAATGTGTAGGAAGTTCGATCTTTTTTTCACTATATAGGTTTTTACCATAAGTAAAAGATGTCTTGAAGATAGCCTCTCCTTTATGCAAGCTATTACAGTAGGATGTCTCTTTTAAGTTTGATGACAAGTGCAAGGATGCATTCGACAAACTTAAAGAGCTTTTAACATACCCACCAATGATTAAACCTCCAAATTGTAGCCTTATCTTTAAGATTATATGTGATGATAGGGCAGTTCTAGGACAAAGAGTGGGAAAGGTTGCACATGCCATCTACTACACTTTGAAACTTTAAATTCAACCAAATTGAATTATTCTACAACTAAAAAAGAGCTTTTATTTGTTGTATTTGCTTTAGAAAAGTTTCATTCATACTTATTGGGTGCTGAAGTTATTATTTATTCTAATTATATAGCTTTGAAGTACTTGCTCGCCAAGATGGAAGCAAATTCAAGGTTAATCAAATGGAGTCTCCTCCTTTATGAGTTTGATTTAGAAATAAGAGATAAGAAGGGGGAAAAGAATATAGTTGTTGAACACCTTAGTTGTTTGGTCCGAGAGGAAGATGATGTCAGTTACCTGTAAGTTTGTTAAAGACTCAAAGTGATAAGTTAAAGAGTGTGCCAGGTACTACGTATAGGATGATCCCTACCTTGGAGGCATTGTGCAGATTAAGTGATAAGAAGATGTGTTCCTAAGAGTAAGACTCTTTTAATTTTAACCTTCTGTCAATCTTTTGCTTATGAAGGGAACTTTGGAGTAAAAAAGAATGCACTTTTTCAATACGGTGATGGAAACCTTATTTAAGAAAAACCATATATTACATAAGACTTTTGCTTCTTACCACCCCAAACAAGTGACCAAGCTGAGGCATCCAACAGATTAATTAAATTGATCGTAGAGAAAATAGTTTAACGTAACAAGAAGGAATGGATCTTGAGGTTAAAAGACGCATTATGAGCCTATAAGACAAACTATAAAACACTAATTGACATGTCCCTATATAGATTGGTTTTTGGCAAGCTGTGTAATATTCCTACGGAGCTGCAACACATGGCTTATTAGGCTATCAAGCATGGCAAAATGAATCTTGATGATATAGTAGTGCATAGAAAGTTGCAATTGCAAGAGCTTAAAGAGATGAAAAATGAATCTTATGAGACTACAATGATACACAAGGAAAAGACCAAAGCTTTCTATAACAAGATGATATCAAGGAAAAGCTTTGTTATTGATCAAAAAGTGCTTCTTTATCATTTTAGACTTAAATTGTTTATAGGTAAGATGTGTTCTTGTTAGGTCGGCCCCTTTGTGGTTTCTAATATTTTTTCATATGGAACAATAAAAATACAGAGTCTAAAATTCAGAAAGACATTTAAGGTGAATAGTCATTACTTAAAGCCTTACTATGAAAGATTTCTAGTGGAGAATGTGGAAGTGGTGGTACTTAAAGATCTAAATGATAACTTGTGATAAAGAAAACATAAAGTCCAGCCAATCACAGTAAACAAAGCCACTTCTTGGGAGGAAACCCAAGGAGAGTTTGTTCCTTTTCCTTTACATTTTTGTAATTGTTTTTTTTGTTGAATGCTACATCTCTTACATTTAATGTTATATTAGGGACAGTGTAATTTTTAAGTGTGGGGTGGGAACTTGTTTCTTATGTGCGGTTCTAAGTTCTTTTGCATGTTTTCACATATATTAAAAAAAACAAACATTCTCTATTTTTATATTACTTTTAAGATTACATAGTTATAATTAAAGAGATGAATCAACCAAAACTTTTGAGGTAATTTAGGCATGTATTTTTACTCTTGTGGTTAGTTAATGCCTGTTTCCTTTAGAAGAATAGTGAATAGGTGGTAGATATAAGCTAGTAAGAGTTTGAGATAGACGGACACCTTCATGACATGTACATCTTGAATTTGCCTTGACTTTCTATTCGAAACCACATTTTTATCACATGAATTAATATGGAAATGATATAGACATTCTTTGTTTTGTAAGATATATTAGCTAAATAGGCTACCTAATGATATAATTTATCCTGTTGTTAATCCCTTTAAGCTATACTAGCCTTTTCTTTTTGTGTTTATTACATTATGAGCCTTTAACTTAACAAAATGTCCTACTCAAGCTTTAAAGCTATTGGAGCATTTGTAATTGTTGATGTTTGTGGATAAACATGAGAATAAGTGTAGGGGTATGCATATATGCAGGTTGGTTATAATTGATGGAATGTGATTTTTATTTCCTATGAATGAACTCCATTATTAATGTAGTTTCGTTTTGTCTTTGTCTTTGAAGAAAAAAGAAAAATTATATTTATGAAAGAAAAGAAGTTATCAAGGAGAAAATCATTTGTTTTATAAGTAGTTCATGTTAATCTTTCCTCCCAAAATTGTAAATAATGGGTGAGTTGATTGTGATGTAAGTAAGGGAGAAATTATTATGAAGGGTCACTCTTTATAGTTATAATGGATTATTCATCATTATTATTATGTGTGATTTCTTATAATTTTTTGTGCTTCATATGGTTTGTAGCCTAAAGGCTTAAATCTAATATGTAGAATAAAGTTTTTGCATTCATTATAGCTGAAGATACTATACTTGATTGGATGTTAATTTATACACTTAATACTTCATTGAATGTTCTTCCTGCATCGCTAGTTTTGATGGCTTTTGAACTACATGACCAAAATATTCTCACCTTAACCTTTAGCCCTATTACAAGCTTGAAATTTTCTTTGATTCATGTTATGCAAGTGAATCTTTAGTGGTGGAGAACTAAAAAGAGATGCAAAGTTATGGAATATTTTGATCATGAAAGGTGTTTGAGTGTATCTATAAATTAATCGTATCTATAAATTAATCTTATTTTAAACACAACTTGACAAAATCTAAACTTATATTGCTCAATTTTTTAAGGGAATGGTTGTTAATTAATCATGAGTAAAAAAATTGAATGTTCAATTCTTGTTATGAGTTTTAAAAGTTATTCCTTCTTTCATATGGTTGTCTATTATTAGGAAATAAGATTAAAGAGGAAGCATTTTAATTTTGATTTTGATGTTTTCTTTTGCCTAAAGATGACCTAAAGTTAAGTGTGGGGAGAACTTGATAAGTACTTAGTTGATTATCTATTTATTCCTTAATGTTTAGTGATTAATGTTATATTATGCCTACGATACTTAGTCTAGTTCATATTTTGTTTAAAGTACAAGTTAAATGAATAACAACCAAAATGACATAAATTTGCATCCTTGGTGTTGTTCTATTGATGTTCTGTCTTATTACTTTAGAGTGACGAATCATTTATTAACCTACTTAATTATCTTCATATGGTTTATATATGATAGGTTATAAGTAATATCAAAACATTAGAATTCCCACATGAGATACCTTCGCAATCTCAAGTCTAATAATCAATTATGCAATAATCATAATGAAGAGATCTATAGACACATAAGTAATATTACATTTAGGACTATCATAATCAGGTCAGTTCCGTGAACTTCTTATCTAATAAGTATTCACATGTTTGTTTAAGTATTTTTATACTTTAATTTATACGATCAATTACTTTCTTCGTAATAAAAAATATAATGTATGCTAGTTTTACCATTTTATCACTATCTCGTCTAGATGACACTAAAACTATGAATAATTTATGAATAATACATAAATAAAAATTGAATATCGCAATTATGATAGCATTATAATTTCAATTGCAGGTATTTTATCTTTAATATTAAAATATCAAATGTAATTAACAAAATATTATGATAGCATTATAATTTCAATTGCAGGTATTTTACTTTTAATATTAAAATATCAAATGTAATTAACAAAATATATAAAGGCAAAGAATAATTTTATTAATTAAAATAATAATATCATATGTAAAATTAAAACCAACCAACCAATTGACTAGTATAAACGTAAGGAAGAAGCAAATGAAATAATAAAAGAAGGAGAACAAGATGTAAGAGCCGCGCTACTTACACGCAGAAGAGCATCTCAGTAACATGATCAGGACTTTTTCGTTAGTTTGATTTTATATTTATATTCTAAAGAATATGCCTTAGACATTATCTTCAACGTAAGGTCAATCTGAAACAGCGAGAAATAATAAGTAACTTCTTAATTTAATGCATTGAGATATTTAAGTTGGACATTCACTGCAAAATAATAATAATTTAAGAATTAAATAAATGATATTGGATCTCTATATTAACGGACGCCTATGACCTATCTCTTCTACGCTACTCACCGGCCCCAAATCAAAATATCTCTCCCATGCCTAAAAGGATAGAGACGGAGAAAGAGAGAGAGAGAGGCCGTGATTAGTTAATTTATCGGAGAGTTTTTGCCAGATATCTCTCTGTACAATGGCCGATTCGAACCGAAAGTTCATTTCGCATAAGGATCTTGAGAAGCATAATAAAGCTGGAGATCTGTGGATCTCGATACAGGGCAAGGTGTACAATGTCACTGACTGGACCAAAGACCATCCTGGTGGCCAGCTCCCTCTCTTAAATCTCGCTGGTCGAGACGTTACTGACGCTTTCGTCGCTTACCATCCAGCCACTGCATGGCGTCATCTCGACAAGTTCTTCACTGGCTATTATCTCAGAGATTACTGTGTCTCTGAAGTCTCCAAGGACTACAGGAAACTCGTTGCCGAGTTTTCCAAAATGGGCATGTTTGAAAAGAAAGGACATGGGGTTTTGTTTTCTATTTGCCTCATGATACTTCTCCTTTCCCTTAGTGTATGTGGGGTTCTGTGCTCCAACAGCACTTGGGTACATTTGCTCTCTGGTGGATTGATTGGCTTTATGTGGATACAAAGTGGGTGGCTTGGACATGATTCAGGGCATTACAATATCATGATAAGCCCTGGATTCAATCGCTTTATACAGATCTTAACTGGAAATTGTCTTACAGGAATTAGTATTGGCTGGTGGAAATGGACTCATACGGCCCATCACATTGCATGTAATAGTCTCGATTTTGATCCAGATCTGCAACACATGCCTTTTTTCGCGGTGTCTTCAAAATTTTTCAGTTCTTTCAAGTCTTGCTTTTATGACAGGGAAATGAATTTTGATTGCGTTGCGAGGTTCTTGGTCAGTTATCAGCATTGGACATTTTATCCTGTGGTGTGTTTTTCTAGGATTAATTTGTTTGCTCAATCTTTCTTGCTGCTGTTCTCTAAGAGAAGTGTGCCCAATAGGGGTCAAGAGATTCTGGGATTGATTGTATTCTGGATTTGGTATTCTTTACTTATTTCATGCTTGCCCAATTGGGGTGAGAGACTTATGTTTGTGGTTGTAAGTTTTGCGGTGACCGGAATTCAACATGTTCAATTCTGTTTAAATCACTTCTCGAGCAGTATTTATGTTGGCCCTCCAAGAGGGAATGATTGGTTTGAGAAGCAAACGAAGGGGACATTGAACATCATGTGCTCTTCTTGGATGGATTGGTTTCACGGTGGATTGCAGTTTCAGATCGAACACCATTTGTTTCCTCGATTGCCTAGATGTCATCTCAGGACTATTTCACCTTTTGTTAGGGAGCTATGCAAGAAGCACAATTTACCCTACAATATTGCTTCTTTCTGGAAGGCCAACGTAATGACATGTCAGACTCTTCGAGCTGTTGCCTTGCAGGCCAGGGATATTGCCAATCCAATTCCTAAGAACTTAGTATGGGAGGCTTTGAACACTCATGGTTGAAAATTATTTTGGGGTTTTGGTAAAGCCTTATGAGGTAATCATATTGCGTTTGTTCTTGCCTACATGACAGACATCCTGATGTGGTTTGGGTATCAACAACTTCAGTTATTGATGTCTAGGCGTAGACATCCCTTGGATTCTCGTAGATAATAATCATATTTGTCTCTTCTTCGAGGCTTTAGTCTCCCCAACAATCAACAGAAAAATAGATTTCGTGGAATGTTAGGGCTTTTGGTTCTTTTTACATTATTTACTTTGTTCTGCAAATTTCAGTTTTCATCGCAAACTCATTTATGTAACAGGTGCTTTCCTGTTGTTCAAATTTTCATTTATATAAATATAATGCAGAGGACAAACGATTATCATTGATTGAGAATCATCGTAACAAAGTGGGAGAATCAAATTGACAGAATTGAAGAGAACGTGACAATCTACATTCTGAGAACGCATTGTTCTGAAAATCGGACCGGTCATCGAATGGGTGATTTTACTGGTCACTGGTTAGATTGGTTCAACCACCGGTCGAATCGGTGTGATGTAATAATTATGCAATAATTATATTTAATTATATATAATATTTAAAATATTTAAAAAATATTAAAAAATATTATTAAAAAAATTGTCTGACCGATTGGACCGGTCAGACCAGACCGGTCGGACCGGTAAAAAATTTGTCAATTGATCGATTTTGACCGGTTCGGACTGATCCAATTAGACACCGATTTTGAAAGGTAAATCGAACCAAACTATCAATCGGTCACCAGTCAAACCGATCGAACCGGTCAATCCGATCCGATTTTCAAAACACATGTGAGAAGCAAACGTTCTACCCGTAGTCGGTCGGCAGGGCCAAATGGCAAAGTACGGCTCTAGCTGGCGCCTTGATAGCATTCAAGGAATGTTTTTATTTTTATTTTGTTTAAAGTACAAGTTAAACCAACAAGAACCAAAATGACGTAAATTTGCATCTTTGGAGTTGATTTATTGATGTTCTGCCTTGTTACTTTAAAGTCACGAATTTTTTATTAACTTAATTATTTTCGTATGGATTATATATAATAAGTTATAAGTAAAATCAAAATATTGGAATTCCTACACAAGAAACTTTTACAATCTCAAATCAATTATACAATTATTATATTGAAAAAATTTACAGACGCATAAGTAATATTTTATTTAAGACCATCATAATTAGGTCAGTTCAGTAAACTTGTTTTCTAATAAGTACTCACATGTTTATTTAAGTATCTTTATACTTTAATTTATGCGATTAATTACTTTATTCATAACAAAAATATAATGTATGCTACATATAATTCGTACACTCACTATGCAAAAAATCAAAATTCAGATTGAACTAAAGATAATGAAATTAACAAAAAAATTAGAAAATTAAAATAAAATAAAAAAATTAATAACACAATTGAAATGCTATTAACAAACAAAATTAAACTAATTATGCAATTCCTAAAATTTAAAATGAAATTAAACAATAAAGCCCATACTACACATAATTAAATCCTAAATCATGCACAATAAGAAATTGACATAAAATTAAAATAATAATTACTAGAAAAACACTCATTTATACCTAATCTAACAAAACTCATCATAGTTCATAACATTGTGAGCAAAATTAACATTCCTAATTTCAAATTCTATCAAATCCACATGCAATCCATCAAAATAATTCAATAATTCATAGAGAAAGAAATTAAATTTTATTTATATTTTTTAAAAATAAAATTAGGTAAACATACCTTAGACTAGAGCAATTATAAAAACCTAGCGATTTGGCGAAGAATAAGCACTAAAATTTGCAAAAGTACCTAAAAATTCAAATGTAATATATATAAAATACAAGAAAAACTCAATTTGGTGTCACAAAATCACTTGAAATAGTTGGGCTAGGTTGTAGGATCGGGGACGCAACAAAGAAGTAGCAGAAGAGGGAGTAAAAATGGGAAGAAAGATGAAGAAATAAAGTTTTTAAAAGGGGTTATAGATTTACACAGTCAATTATATGACCCACACCCGTGTAGCCCAATCCTTTAGAATGTGTAAACTTACATGCTTGTGTATTAAGCCACATAATTATAGTGACTTACATGGCCATTGACACATTCCAACGAATTAGACACACCTGTGTAACTCACTATGACTATGTGTGATAATTTTTAAAAAATTCCAGGGGAGTACACAATTGTGTCTAGTGACCAAGTAGTTCACTAGATAATAAATGGTTGATTGTTATCTATTTATTTCTTAACGCTTAATGATTAATGTTACATTGCACCAAAGATACTTATTTTGGTTTATATTTCGATTTAAGTACAAGTTAGGAATAAGAACCAACATAAGTTAAATTCACATCTTTGGTGTCGTTTTATTGATGTTAGATCTTATTAGCCTTCATGAAGCAAAAAGGAGATGATTTAGGGTGAAAATGGGACAAAGAATGAAAGAATTGGAGTCACTATGATTCACACTTCATATATAAAAATGTGTAACTCATTGGAAACATTTACAAACTCGAAGGCGCTATTTCAATCATATATATGACCTCTATAAACATGTATCTTAGTTGTGTATCCAACTATGAATGTGAACCTCTGTGATTTCTAGCAAATTAATGTACACGATCATTTACACGCCTCTATAGCAGACCATGTATAGTCACACAACCTTAATTTTATTGTATAAAAGGGAAATTAAGAGGCTAAATAGGGGATGTACAAAATGGAGATACTAAAAGAGGTAGATTCCTTTCCCTTTTGAGAGCTATGAGCAACTAATCTTCGTCTTTCCAATTCAAAGGGGATATCGAGATCGATGAACATGTTTGGGAATTGATCAATGATGTTGCTCTTAACTCTCATTTGGAATTGACTGTATTATTTTATGCATAAAGTATGGGATTTATGTATAAATGATTTAGTGAATTATTTCATTATTAGAATTAAGATTGTAGTATGTAATTTTTATCAACCTAATTCGTGTGTGGTAAACTAATGGTCTTGTATCATTAAGGATAATATAACATAAGTTAAATGACTTAAACTTAAGTGCTTGTTGCTTAGATTAACCTATTTTCCTAATCAATGATGCAGTTGTCACACTAAATTTGGAGAACTTATTCTGGGTTGTCTAACAACTAGATCTAATTAAATAGCTTGTTTTAATTAATCACAATTTAAGTAAAAATTAGGGATTAACATAGTATGTTGTTAATATAAAGTTAATAGTTTTCAAAGAGAGGTACGAGAACAATGTCACGATTGATTATGGACATTCATGTGAAGGTCGAGATTGAGCTGAGAACTAGACTAAAACCCATTAATTAGTCCTAACAATTTATATTGTTGATTTGATTTATCTTCCATATTTTAGTTTTATTTTCTTACATAAATTGAATTCACCAAACTCCCCAATCCTTTACCCTGATTCATTCGTTACAAAAGCTAATTGCACACTCTATGTGAATATGATCCTTTCTCACCATTACTACAAATTTAGTTATGTCTAGTTAAGTATTATGTTCTAGTATGTTCGGCATACATTAATAAACTTTGGCACTGTTGCTGGGGAGGAGTGTTAATTTAGTTTTTGTATTTGATATTAATTGGTGTTTTGTATATATATTTGTTTATAATTGGTTTTTACATTTGTTTCTTGACCTTTTTTATATTTGTTAGAATTTGTGCATGACAATGACTACATCTCCTTATTAAGATCTTGTATAATTTGATCTCGAGATTGAAACGACACTGCGATGATTGTGTAGGGAAAATAGAAAACTCTAGGAATAGAGTAAGGAATTGATTCAGAGGAAGCTATGGCTAATTCGAGAACTTTAAGGAGGTTGGCTGCCCCAAACTTAACCCAAAGACCTCTCTACATTACTTTCCCAAATTTTGTTAAGCATATTAGTTTTAAAATTAAGTTTGATTTGATACATGTTTTATCTAATTTTCATGGTCTTGCAGGTGAAATGCTCATAAGTTATTTCTTCTTTCATATGATTATCTATTCTTAGGAAATAAGATTAAAGAGGAAGCATTTTAATTTTGATTTTGATCTTTTCTTTTGCCTAAAGGTGACATAAAGTTAAGTATAGGGAGAACTTGATAAGTACTTAGTTGATTATCAATTTATTCCTTAATGTTTAGTAATTAATGTTATATTGTGCCTAAGATACTTAGTCTGGTTCATATTTTGTTTAAAGTACAAGTTAAATGAACAAGAACCAAAATGACGTAAATTTACATCCTTGGTGTTATTCTATTGATGTTTTGTCTTATTACTTTAGAGTGATGAATCGTTTTATTAACCTACTTAATTATCTTCATATGGTTTATATATGATAGGTTATAAGTAATATCAAAACATTGAAATTCTCACATGAGATACTTTCGCAATATCAAGTCTAAGAATCAATTATACAATCATCATAATGAAGAGATTTACAGACACATAAGTAATATTCTATTTAGGAATATCATAATCAGGTCAGTTCAGTGAACTTGTTCTCTAATAAGTACTCATATGTTTATTTAAATATCTTTATACTTTAATTTATGTGATCAATTACTTTCTTCATAACAAAAAATATAATGTATGCTAGTTTTACCATTTTATCACTATCTCGTCTAGATGACACTAAAACTAGGAACAATTTATGAATAATACATAAATACAAATTGAAACTCATAATTATGATAGCATTATAATTTCAATTGCAGGTATTTTATCTTTAATATTAAAACATCAAATGTAATTAACAAAATATATAAAGGTAAAGAATGATTTTATTAATTAAAATAATAATATCATATGTAAAATTACAACCAACCAATTGAGTGGTATAAAATTAAGGAAGAAGCAATGAAATAATAAAAGCAAAATAAGAAGTAAGAGCCGAGCTACTTACACGCGGAAGAAAATTAATAGCATCTCAATCAAACATGGTTGGTATGAGTGATTCGGTACTCTCATCCCTTAATTAGAGGTTTCGAGTTCGAGCTCTAAGAATAGAAAAATCTGTTTGACCAGTATTTTATCCCTTATAGATTGACCCAATACAAGTGAGCAATGTTTTCAAAACCGGACCGGTCATCGAACCGGAGGTTTTACTGGTCACCGGTTCGACCAGTTCAACTACCGGTCGAACCGGTGTGACGTCATAATTATGCAATAACTATATTTAATTATATATAATATTAATAAAAATAAATAAAAAAACAAAGGCGCTTCCCTGGTTAGAAATTCAATGACAATTAAATAAATGATATTGGATCACTTTCAGCTCTATATTAACGGACGCCTATCTCTTCTGCGCTGCTTACTCGCCCCAAATCAAAATCTCTCTCTCATGCCAAAAAGGATATAGACAGAGAAAGAGAGAGAGCTTGTGATTAGTTAATTTATTGGAGAGTTTTTGTCAGATATCTCTATACAATGGCCGATTCGAACCGAAAGTTCATTTCGCATAAGGATCTTGAGAAGCATAATAAAGCTGGAGATCTGTGGATCTCGATACAGGGCAAGGTGTACAATGTCACTGACTGGACCAAAGACCATCCTGGTGGCCAGCTCCCTCTCTTAAATCTCGCTGGTCGAGACGTTACTGACGCTTTCGTCGCTTACCATCCAGCCACTGCATGGCGTCATCTCGACAAGTTCTTCACTGGCTATTATCTCAGAGATTACTGTGTCTCTGAAGTCTCCAAGGACTACAGGAAACTCGTTGCCGAGTTTTCCAAAATGGGCATGTTTGAAAAGAAAGGACATGGGGTTTTGTTTTCTATTTGCCTCATGATACTTCTCCTTTCCCTTAGTGTATGTGGGGTTCTGTGCTCCAACAGCACTTGGGTACATTTGCTCTCTGGTGGATTGATTGGCTTTATGTGGATACAAAGTGGGTGGCTTGGACATGATTCAGGGCATTACAATATCATGATAAGCCCTGGATTCAATCGCTTTATACAGATCTTAACTGGAAATTGTCTTACAGGAATTAGTATTGGCTGGTGGAAATGGACTCATACGGCCCATCACATTGCATGTAATAGTCTCGATTTTGATCCAGATCTGCAACACATGCCTTTTTTCGCGGTGTCTTCAAAATTTTTCAGTTCTTTCAAGTCTTGCTTTTATGACAGGGAAATGAATTTTGATTGCGTTGCGAGGTTCTTGGTCAGTTATCAGCATTGGACATTTTATCCTGTGGTGTGTTTTTCTAGGATTAATTTGTTTGCTCAATCTTTCTTGCTGCTGTTCTCTAAGAGAAGTGTGCCCAATAGGGGTCAAGAGATTCTGGGATTGATTGTATTCTGGATTTGGTATTCTTTACTTATTTCATGCTTGCCCAATTGGGGTGAGAGACTTATGTTTGTGGTTGTAAGTTTTGCGGTGACCGGAATTCAACATGTTCAATTCTGTTTAAATCACTTCTCGAGCAGTATTTATGTTGGCCCTCCAAGAGGGAATGATTGGTTTGAGAAGCAAACGAAGGGGACATTGAACATCATGTGCTCTTCTTGGATGGATTGGTTTCACGGTGGATTGCAGTTTCAGATCGAACACCATTTGTTTCCTCGATTGCCTAGATGTCATCTCAGGACTATTTCACCTTTTGTTAGGGAGCTATGCAAGAAGCACAATTTACCCTACAATATTGCTTCTTTCTGGAAGGCCAACGTAATGACATGTCAGACTCTTCGAGCTGTTGCCTTGCAGGCCAGGGATATTGCCAATCCAATTCCTAAGAACTTAGTATGGGAGGCTTTGAACACTCATGGTTGAAAATTATTTTGGGGTTTTGGTAAAGCCTTATGAGGTAATCATATTGCGTTTGTTCTTGCCTACATGACAGACATCCTGATGTGGTTTGGGTATCAACAACTTCAGTTATTGATGTCTAGGCGTAGACATCCCTTGGATTCTGGTAGAAAATAATCATCTTTGTCTATTCTTCGATGCTTCAGTCTCCCCAACAATGAACAGAAAAGTAGATTTCGTGGAATGTTGGGGCTTTTGGTTCTTTTTAGATGTATTTACATTGTTCTGCAAATTTCAGTTTTCATCGCAAACTCATTTGTGTAACAGGTGCTTTCGTGTTGTTCAAATTTTCATTTATATAAATTTGACTGTGAATCATCGTAACAAATTGTTAGAATTGAATAGAATAGAATGCGAATGTTTTGTATTGGGAGAATCAAATTGACAGAAGTGAAGGGAACGTGACAATCGTACATTCTGAGAAGCAAACGTTCGAACCGTAGTGGGTCGGCAGAGCCACATGGCAAAGTACGACTCTAGCTGGCGCCATGATAGTTTTCAAGGAATCTTTTTATTTTCCCAAGTTTCAGGCGTAGTCTCCTCGTACAGCTATCAGAGAGAGGCAATGAGATGGCTCTTTTGGTTACTCATGTGCGACGTCTAATAATTCAAGCTCCACATTGTAAAACACGGAACTTTTATATATATATAATACAGAATCTACCACCAGCTGCCTGGCACTCCAGCTAGCGCTAGGGCCCTTATTCCATGTACTATTTCCTATTGTAACAAATTAGAGATTCAAATTTCTAGTTCCACGTCTTGACAAAGGCACGAGTAACAGCAAAAAGTCCT
Organism: Erythroxylum gracilipes; assembly: GCA_026413385.1. NCBI lineage: Eukaryota > Viridiplantae > Streptophyta > Magnoliopsida > Malpighiales > Erythroxylaceae > Erythroxylum > Erythroxylum gracilipes. Next base: position 32,765,192 of record JANZLC010000008.1, read on the forward strand.
TTTTTCCGAACTCAGGGCATATATTGTTGTAAGATTTAATGCATCTCGTTAGTTATTGAGTCGTGATGATACGGAATTATAGTTGTAAACAGATAGTGTTCCTAATCCTTATCCAATCTTTCTGTTGTAATTACATTAGATAAAATTCTCATCATCCCTTATCATTTCTGTTTAGATAGGATCAAATACAAACTCATACACTTTAAATGTGTATAAATACAATACATAATGTAATACAAAATACCACAAAGAGATCAATACAAATTAGCTCCATTTCAACTATTCTTAGCCTTGTTCTTCTTTCACTCTCTCTAAACTCTTTGGATTCTTCTTGTATTTTTTGGTGACTAATTACTATAAATAAAAACGAATTTATCATTAGCATCAAAGGTCCGGTAAATTGGAAACAAGATTTGGTGAGGTTTGTACATTGGAAGAGATGGGGATGATAATAGGTTGAGCAAGGCTTAGGCTGCGTGACCCGACCCAACCTAACTAAAGGTTGACCAGCTCGTGGATTATAAGCGGGCCAGTCCATTTATATTATTTTAAAAAAATTTAACAAAACAACGTCGTTTTACACATTCTGATTGGGGTCTTGGCTTAGGCCATGGGCCGAGGCCCAACCAACCTGAGCCAACTCGGGCCAGGCCATGAAAAATCAACTACAAGAAATGATTGTGAATTAATCACGAATTATAAAGGTTATGAAGATTTTAATGCGACAATTACATCATGAAAACAATCAATTGGAGCAAGAAAGAGCTCAAAGGAGTACAAGTCTCCAACGAGGTTTAAATTTTCTCAACTAGAAGAAACGGAATTGAACGATAAGAGGGTTACAACATTACTTTTGGTGTAACTAAAAATATGAGTCGGGATACAAATGCAAGGACGATATAAAATGTTAGTGGTACGGAATGACAGTAAGGTAGCAAAGGAGGAAGTGAATCTAGAGAAAGATACTAAACCTTCTATTATTTCACTTCAGGCTATGATTAGATAATCATCCCTAAAAAAAGAAACACAATTATCTATGGTATAGGATATGGGGATGCCAAAGTCTATGCCCCTCCTAGAAGAGACATCATGATCTATGGTTTGGTCTTAGGCAAATTAAATGCATTTAAAACGTGAAAACCCAAAATTTTGGGACACTTTAGAGACTTTTCATGACTTATTATTCTTTTTACTATAAAAAGATAGTGCTAGCAGTTAGGAGGTATACAAAGCCCTTGGGAGGTCAATTTTGAAGTCCTTTTTATTAGATAAACAAATTGTAATCTTCATCAATTACTAGATCTATCTCAAGTTTCACTTTTGGAAATGAATGACGGCTTTCTTCCTTAATCTCTTTCCTTAAATGGTGCACTATCTTCTCAATTTTAGAATTATATTACAATTTACCTACTTGAAAAGCACGAGTTATACAAGACAAGAGATTAGTAGTAAACTATAAAATAACGCAAAGAAACTATCAAAACCCTCAAAATTAATTCTAATTCTCTAACTTCTTTTAGTAGTCATAAAACCGAATCAAATATGAAGAGAACTAAGTACTAATTTCTTAATTTTAATTAATAAAATAAAATGGGGGACTTTCGATTAGTTAACTAATTAACTAAATTAACTAGTAATCAAATTAAGTCAACTGAATATAAAAGGGAGAAATTCAAGAATACTTAACTTCGATTCAAGGAAAAGATCTCATCTAATTGTAACATAATTATTAGTCTAAAAAGAATAATTGTCATATTCAAGAAGATAGTATGAAACATATTAGGATAGTCATATTAAGTCTCAATTTTTTTTAAATTAATTAGTTTAAACTCAGCATCCAAACCAAAACTTACCATTAATTAATTGAGTATGATAGCATTCCATATCAATTTAATGATAACAATAAACTTAATGAAAAAGAATAAATCATAAATTAAATAATTGGGATAGTTACAACCATTCAACTTAGTTTTTTTTTAATTTCTCATAAGTTAAATATGTAAATTTATAAATAACTTATTTGCCACTTGTACCAATAATCCTTCATGACAATTACAGATTACTAATTACATAGATAACTATAAAATAATCAACATCAAATTAATTTTTCAGATCAATCAATATTAATTATTCATGAAATATAAAAACACAAATTAAGGCATACTTGAATTAAAAAATGAAAATAAGTTTAGAATAAAACCTTACAAAAGTTACAGCTAGAGTTTTGAATTCCCTTGAATCAGAATATTTGAGTTTAGTCACACACTTAAGTTCCGATAACAAAGATAGATGAAAGATGAAAGATTGAGAAAAAAGTCAAAAGAAACCAAAAAAAAAGGAGGGTTGGAAAGGTGAAAGACTTCTCTCATATTATTTTGCTACTCAATCCCTAATGTACTTCTATCTTACAAAGATTCATATCTAAAAACAAATCTAAACCTCTACATAATAGGGAAGGAAAGAAGTTTCCTAATTGAGTTCCAATGAATTTGGCATTAGGTGTGATCTTGCCTTATCCACGTACACCGCGTGTCGAGAGCACTGCAAAATTTTCTAACTCTGCACACTAAAAATTTGTAGCTGTGGTGAGTCGAGATCGTATCCGCAAGGAATGTTCGGTTAATTTTTGAAATGAAAATAAATCATGTAAAAGAAATAAAATGGGAGGTTTTGGGTTGATGTGATCGAGAAAACAAAATAAAATTAAACTAACGCAAGTAATTTATCGAAAATAGTTAAAAAAGACAAGAGTGATGACTGTGTGTAAAACTCGATTCTTTGATTTAATCTCAGCCTACGCACATTTTAACATACATTATTACATTATCATCTTCACACCTCTCTTTGAACTATTGATCGTGAATTAACAATAAGTTCTGTTAATCCCAATTTTTCCTTAGGTCATAATTAATTAAAACAAGCTCTTTAATTAACCCTAACTATCGAACGACCTAGAACAAACTCTCTAAGTTTAATCGAAAAGCCGCATTAGAAATGAGAAAATTTGATCAATTTAAGCAATAACCGCACAAGCTCGGATTATTCAACCTATGTTATGTTATCCCTAATGATTTAATACCATTAGTTGCCACATACAACTTCAAATAAGGCTATTATGTGCCGTATTCAAGTTCTAGCAATGGGTTTTTATGAAAAACAATCTAATAGAGCATCAAGATCATTCATACACAATCCATGATCAATAAACATAAGATAACGTAAACAATCTGAAAAGAGGGAAACAACATGATACGCAAAGATGATATGCAGAAATGTGCTCCTTGGTGTCGACTTCACCTCTGAACTGGTGTCGAAAACTTAGCCTTCCATCTTCTCTATTGGTCTCCAAGAGATGAGCTTCTGTTGCCCCTTTCTTTCTGCCGAAACCTAAAAATGATGAAGAATAATTGAAGAATGTTCTCTGCCATCACAACATATTCTAATTATAGTGAAAAGTAGGTTTTTGGGATAACTGCTTTTAACTCAAAGAGTGTGCTTTTAACTCACTTTAGCCATTATGCTTTGAAATTGCACCTAAAACCAAATATGAACTAAAGTGAATATCTTAATCATTTGAAATCATTAATCATTAAGTGTAATGGATTAAATGTATCAACAATTAAGCATATATCAAGTTCCCCTATACTTAGCCTTTGACTATCCTCGATCAAATAATCAAAATCAAAGTCATAAACTAAAACACTTACTCATTTTTCCATATTTTCCAAGAATAAATAGTCATAAGAAGAATAAATTTCAAAAACCATGATAAGAATTCAACATTCAATACTTCTACTCATGATCAATCAATTTCATCACCTTTACAAATTGAGCAATCTAGAGGTAGACTTGGATAAATTTTGTTTAAATAAGATAGATCCATAGGTACACTCAAACAGCATTCATGATCATAACACTACACAACTTTGTATATCATTTCATTTCTCCACCACTAAGAGTCACATGCATAATCATGAATCAAAGGACTTTTCTAAGGTTGTAATGTGGGCAAGGGTAAGGTGAGATGTATTTGGGTAATGTAACATAAAAGTCGTCAAGCTAGTGAAGAAAAAGTAACACTCAATGAAACATCAAGTGCTCATGCTAACATTCATTCAAAACTGGGCAACATTAGATATGATGAATGCAACAATTATACTTTACAAGCTCTCACACCATAAACCATATAAAGCACAACTAATTAGAAAGAATCACTCGTAAAAATCATTGATGACAATATATTGAAACCATAAGGAGTGATTCTTCCAAAACAACATCTATCTCATATGCACCATAGTCAAATCACCCATTCAACACAACTTTAGGAGGAGAAAACAAATGAACAACTATTCAAAACAAATGTATTTCCTCTTTGATACTTTTATTCAAACATTTTTTCCTTTTCTTTTGTTTTCTCTTTTTTTAATAAAAATTGAAAGATGCTACATCAATATGGGATTTTCATTGATAAAATGTACAATGGCATCCCAACAAAAATAACCATCCCACAAATATGCACACCACTACACTTATATTTTTGTACATCCACAGTTATCAACAATTAACAAATACTCCACTAGCTTTCAGGCTTGGTTAGGACATTTGGTTCAGTTTAAAGCATGTAATGTACTTAGCACAAAAAGAAAGGCTAATAAAGCTCAAGGGGGCTTAACAGAGGAAAATTCATATCAATGGGCAGGCTATTTGGCTAATGTAGCTTGTAAAAAATAATAATGCCTATAACATTTTCATATTAATATATGTGATAAAAATGTGATCTTGAATAGAAACTCAAAGAAAAGTTAAGATGTACATGTCATGAAAGTCACACATAAACAAAAGATAATGAGACTGATATAGATGCGTCAATCTAATAAGGCTCAAAATCTCACTGGCTTTTATCTATCATTAGTTACTACTCTTCTAAAGATATTGCATATTGACTAATCATAAGAGCAAAAGTACATATTAAAGTTGCCTGGATTTTTCTAGTCAATTCACACTTCAATTATGACTATGTAGTCTTAAAAGCAATAGAAAAAGAGAAAATGTTTAATTATCTTTGTTTGATTTTGCAAACGCCTAAGAAGCCACGTAAGCAACAATTAAGCTAAAAAATGTGTATAAAAACTAAGATCTCCATCCTCACACTTAAAGCTTACACTATCCCTAATGTAACATCAGATGCAAGAAATTGGACATTTAACAAAAATAGGAAATGCGAGAACATAAATAAAAAAAATCAACTTCCCTTGAGTTGCCTCCTAAACAATGCCTTTGTTTATTGTCGTTTGCTCGACTCCATGTTACTCTCATCAAGTTACAAAATTTTGATCTCCAGGAATCACAACATTGGCATTTTCCACTTCACCTTCATCAGAATAAGGTTTGAGTCGATGACCACTTACATATAATGTCTTCCCTGTTTTTAAACTTTTGATCTCAACTGCACCAGAAGGAAGAACATTAGTTATCACAAAAGGATCAACCCAATAAGGATGACATTTATGCAGAAAGATTTATATTTAGCGTAATAAAGAAGCACTTTTGACCCTTGATAAAGCTTTTCCACGAGACATTAAATGCTTTGGTCTTCTTATTTGTTGAAATCGCTTCTTGTTTATTTGTATACTTTCAGTTACAATCTTCTTGTACTGAAAGGTCATTCACATTAATTGCAAAAATAGAGCGGTCATTATAGAAGTGCTTAATGACATCAAAAATATTGAAACGAGTAACTTTCCCATCGAACTCCATTGTGAGGGTACCCTCACGAACATCTATCTTAGTTTGGGTCGTGTTGAGAAATGGCCTCCCTTGTAAGGTAGGTATTGGGTTATGGGAAGTTTCATCATTCATATCAATCCCACAAAATTTAGCAAGAAATATTAGCTCATTTACTTATACAAGCACATCATCAATCACCCTATCTGGGTAAGCATTAGAATGATCAACCAATTGTATGGTAACACTAATTTCTTTTGATGGCCTTAAATTTAAAGAAGCATATATGGAATGAGGAATAACATTAATCGATAGTCCTAAATCTAACATGACTTGTTTAATCTCAATGTTACCAATTTTGCAAGGAATAGTAAACATGCCTAGGTCCTTACACTTAGGAGTTATTTTCTTTTTGAAAACTACAGAAACAATTTCACTCATCCTTATCATTTCATTACCTCTTAACTTTCGCTTGTTCGTACACAATTTCTTGAGAAATTTTGCATACCTTGGCACTTGCTTGATCTTTTCTAACAGTGGAATATTCACCTCAACCTTCCGAAAGGTCTCCCAGGTCTCTTTATCCTTATCCTCCTTATTTAACTTTGCTAAACTGCTAGGAAAAGGTAGAGGATTAGTCTTTTCAACAATTTGTAAATTGTAAAATGACACAAAGAAACTATTAAAACCCTTAATATTAATTCTGATTCTCTAACTTCTTATAGTAGTCGTAAAACTAGGTCAAATCCCAGGAGAACCAAAATGTTTGTTTCTTAATTTTAATTAAGAAACTAAAGTGTGAGTTTTCGATTAATTAACTAATTAACTAAAATTAACATCAAATTAAAATAAATCAACTAAATATAAAAGGGCGAATTTCAAGAATACTTAACTCTGATTCATTGAAAAGATCTCATCTAATCATAATATTGATCATTGGTATAAAAACAATAATTATCACAATTCAAACAGTTAGTCCAAAACATATTAGGATAAACAAGTTTCAAATTTTCCTAAATTAATTGATTCAAACCCAACATTCAAACTAAAATTTACCATTAATTGACTGGATAGGACAACATTCCATATCAATTTAATGATAGCAATAAGCTTAGTGAAGAAAGATTAAACCCTAAATTAAATACTTGATATAGTTGCAACTATTCAACTTAGTTTTTTTGTTTCTCATAAGTTAAATATGTAAATTCATAAATAACCTGTTTGTTACTTGTGCGAATCCTTCATGACAATTATGGATCACTAAATTCATAGATTGTTATAGAATAGTCAACATTAAATTAATTTGTCAAATTAATCAATATTAATTATTCATGAAATATTAGAACACAAAACAAGACATACTTGAATTAAAACATGAAAATAAGTTTAGAACAAAACCTTACAAGGTCATAATTGGAGTTTTGAATCCCCTTAAATCAGAATATTTGAGTTTAGCCACACATGGCTTAAGTTTCAACACCAAAGATAGAAGAAAGATGAAAGATTGAGAGAAAATTCAAAAGAAACAAAAAGAAGAAGGTTGGAGAGGTGAAAGATGTCTCTCGTATTATTTTTCTACTTAAACCCTAGTCTACTTCTATCTTGGAAAAACTCCTATCTAAAACCAAATCCAAATCCATACATAGTAAGGATGGGAAAAAGTTTCCTAATTGACTTCCAACTCTTCAAATGAATATGGCATTATGCATGTTCTTGCCTTATCCACTGCAGTAATCTATCCATGTTTTGCAAAATTCGTGATTTTCACCAATAATGCCCCAATTTGATGCAATCTCCACTTTTCATTTCTTAAAAAAATATTAATTTTCCTATTTAAGCACCAAATTATATCCAAAATAAAAGAGATAACTCCAATTAATATATCAAAATAACATCTTATCAATAAACCATGACTTACATATTGTAAGTTGAATAAGGGTGCTAGTGGTAAACTTATATATTCTCTTTAGTGTTAAGGTTAAACATTTTATGAAAGTTCACATAACTTAATGCATTTGAAAGGATGTTAGTTTGGTAGAGATACGTGTTAACCCATTGAAGAATAGGTTGTTATAGCTCGAGAAGGTTTAATTTTATATTTTAAAAAGTTATGTTGCTTCAAATGCTAAATCAATTCTAAATTCATTGAATCATGACATTAAGGATGATACTAGGGAAAGTATTTATCTATGCATTCTATTTGATCAATTGCTTTGTTTTGATTCTCTTGGCTATTAAATAGTTTAGATTGGTTTAATTTTAAAATTTGTTACCCATCAACAAACTTTTTTAGTAATTCTTTACGCTAGTTAGTAATAGGAGAGTTTATAAGATCTATCTAGTTGCCTCGTAGGATAGATACTATACTTACTCTTATGTTACTCATCAGCGATAAACATACTTGCCTTAATTTATAAGTAGTTAATTGGCAATAGAGAAAACTTTAACAGTATGAAATAATAATCATAATAAATTTTAAATGTTGCTACCAAGGAAGAAACTGGTGTTTAAGAGACTTCATTGTTATTAGTCTATTTTTATTTTCATTTATATTCTTTAATTTTAATTTTTTATAAACACTTTGATTTCATTTGTAATCTTGTTATATGATAAGAGTTGACACCTCATTTTACTTGAAGAAGACACAAAGCTTGAAAGAATACTTTACTAGACAAGAAGAGAATAAACTAAGTAAGAAACTTGAGACATGTAAGATATACAACCTAATGCAATAGAATAAGAACATATGACTATAATGTACCATAAGAAATACTCTTATGACAATGTAATCTAATATTTCTTGACCATAAATTAACATAAACTTAAACTACTTTAAGATCAAGTCAAAATTTATCCAAATATTGCAATAATATATTCAGTTTGATAGATTACCAATGAAGATCATAATGCTCATACCAAAAACTTTTTAGAGATCTGTGACACCTTTAAAATTAATGGGGCCACCGAAGTCATAATAAGGCTAATGTTGTTTCCATTTTCAAAGAAGGATCAAACTAAGCATATAGTTAAAGGCATTATCTATAACGTTAATCATAACATAGGAAAGAAATTTCTAACCTGCCTTTATGAAAGACAAAAAATATGAGAAACGACATCTCTATCTATCATCAATTGGACAATAAAACTATTTATGAGATATGGGAAAGATATAAAGATTTATTAAGGAAGTACTCACACCATGACTTACCTATATGGATGTAAGTTCAAACATTTTACAATAGTCTACTCAATTAAACAAAGCATATAATTCATGTAGAAACTAGTAGGAATCTTAACAATAAAGTCAAAAAATAACTTTTAAACTAATAGACAAGATGGTATGAACAATTATCAATGAAAATTAGGAAGACTCAAGTATAATAAATCAATAAGTATATATAATACGGATTCCATGAGTGCATTGATAACTCAAAGGGAGGCCTTAACCCAAAACTTGACCACTTGAGTTTATCATCACCAACAACTCAAGTTTCTATAAAATCTATAGAGAGCATATCAAATCATTGAATGTCAAATTTGTTAGGTACCAATCATACATCTCATACATAATATATATCAAATATACGCAACGAAAATAAAACGGAACCTCAAAACCCAAATCTACTAATGCATATAGATATGAAAAAAATAAAAAAGATGAAATGTAAGATGTTTACATACCTTTCTGATGATCTCCTTCATTCTTTAATCTTCTCCGCACTGGGTTATCGTAAACCACAACGATCAACGCAAACTGTCTCTAATGAAAGTCGACACGAAGAAAGAAGGATGAAACCTCACTAAGAGATAGCTAGAATTCTGTCTTTATGATAGCAAAGACAAGAACTCTTGAGAGAGTTAAAGAGAAAAAGTATGTGTGTAAGAAAAAGAACCTTTCTTTCTCTTTTCTTGTATCATACACTAGATACACGAAAATCATCTCAATTTTCTGTACCATTTGGCCTTCTATAACCTCCATCACTAATGAAAAGTTATGGGAAGTTAATGACCATGAATAGCTTGCATTAATGGAAGCCAACAACACTTGTTTCAAATCCATTCCATACAATGTTTTCTACCATGATCATGTTGCAGTACAATCCTGAAACAATCTCTCATATCTTGAATCACCACTCAAGAACATTTTACTCATCCTTTGGATCTCCTATGTGTGTGACTCATTAGGTTCCCGGTTATGTTGGCCACTAAAATTAACATTTAATTCAAGTAAGTCAAAAGCCGTATCTAGCAACACGTCATGACCCCCACTTCGTCCTTTCACCATCTATACTCCACTTGGTTCAAAGTATGGTCAAAGTGTCAACTCCCACTAGACTGACTACGTCACATGTAGTCTAATTGTTATTATATCTTGTCTTGAGGATCTCATTACTCTATGTATTATTAAAGGCTCTCTTCATGACATATATATGCACTGGCCAGAGACTCCTAACTAATGACCCTGACAAGAAGCCATGGGTATCATCTCCATCTATCAGGAGTGGTGAATCCTTTATTGGCTACTTAATTACTTCCGAATACCTTAAGCTGTACCCAATCACCACCCTATGAGTAACCACTGAAAGGCACCGATGAATGGAGTCAAAACACAGTATCAGTATCCGAGATATTCTTTAGCACCTCAAGTCAAAAGATATTTGCATCATTGCTATGATGAGACTATCATTGACACTAGAATAGAATATCTATATGATTGTCTCATAGTAGGTCAATCCAAATACTTACTATCCTTAGTAAGCATCCATATGTTAACTCTTAACAACTCATGTCTACAGCTTATTAGATTTGCTACTTGACTAATCAAGGAGTATAACATGTGCTAGTCTATTCGGATTGATAATATCTCATCTCATTGATCCAATGACTAGGGAAAGTTTAGATACTAACATAATTACACATGATAGGAATCTCATTGTCGTAATCTCATCATAATTTCCTCCATGCTATGTTTTGTATCAAGGACTTCATTAAATCAATTTAAGGTCAACATCAAATTCATAAATGTGTGAACATCGAAATAACGAAAAATGCCTTTATTAATCATAAAATAATTTGTACAATAAGTGCTAAAGGTGATTGGGTTTAGAGCACTTCTCTAACAAACTCCCATCTGCACTAAAGCCAATCATCTTGGCATCTAATACCATAGGCATGTACATGTGACACAAAACTCTTTTGGGAAATAGGCTTAGTAACAGATCAACTATATTCTGATCAGTGGGAATTCTCTCTATCTTTACATCATTTCTACCAATGATCTCTCTAATCAAATGGTATTGAGTACATGTTTGGACTTTTAATGAGACCTCAGTTCCTTTGCCTATGCTATAGACCGTTGTTGTCACAATACAGCTGCACTGGGTTAGCGATGCTTGAAACCACACTAAGTTTTGTGATGAACTTCTTGATCCAAACTGCTTCCTTTGCCACTTCTGAAGCTGTAATGTACTTCACCTCTGTCGTCGAATCAGTAGTTATCTCTTTTTTGGAACTTTTCCAACTAATTGCACCACCATTTAGTGTGAATACATATCTAGACTAGGATCTGGAGTCATCCCTATCAGATTGGAAGCTAGCATCAGTATACCCACTTACCACAAGATCACTTTCTCCATATACCAAGAATACATCTTTAGTTCTTCTCAAGTATTTAAGGATATACTTGACAACCACCCAATGACCCTCACCAGGGTCCGACTGGTATCTGCTTGTAACACTTAGAGCATATGATGCATCGAGTCTAGTACATAACATAGCTTACATGATTGATCCTATAGATGAAGTATAAGGAATCAAACTCATGTGAGTCCTCTTATCTTGTGTGAGTCCTCTTATCTTGTGTCTTTGGACACACAAATTTAGAGAGTGTAATCCCATGTGTCATGGGAAGATAACCTCTCTTGGAGTGCTCCATGCTAAATGTTGGGACCCGATCTCAGAATCGGAAAGATGGAAAATAGGAACGAAAACGAAGATAAAGAGGCAAAAAGCGAACGAAAACAAAGTGCGGAAGCGAATCAAAAGCAAATGGAAGCGAAAATGAAGGAACGGATTTCGAAGCGAAACGAATCGGAAGCAAATCGCAAACGAAGCAAACAAACGGTTCAATCAAACCGAAACAAATTTTCAACATCCGAGAACTTAAACTTTTGTGACAAAACAAAAGAGTCAAGATGAAAACCCTAAGACTAAAAACAATCCGAAATTCGGTATAATTTTTTTCTCATATTATTCATTCCTTTTCTCTTTATTCACTTTATTCAATCTTATACAAAACAACTTAGATCCATACAATTTCCC
>JANZLC010000008.1:32777336-32793931 GCA_026413385.1 Erythroxylum gracilipes
TGTTTAAACAGTTGAAATAAATATCAGTAGCTTAAAGGGTACATGTCACAACACTGAGGCTAATCCTAGATCTGGTGAAAAGCATTTTTGGAAGAATTTACAAAGAATGAAAATGTTTGTAAAAGCCCCCTAGTTAATCTTATTTTCGATAGGAACAGTTGAAAATGGAATCCAATTTTTCCTATTATTTTCGTATCTGCTTCCTAAAAAGAGGTTGAATTATGGAAGGAGAGTACAAATACAGATAAGCAAGTATCTACATCCATTGATATTGAGAAGCAATTTGAACTTGTATCAAGGAGAATATCTAGCAGAAGGAAAAACCACTACAAATTTTGAAACATATAAGTCATCACTTTGAATATAAAAGGTGTTAATGCTCCTTCCAAGAAATTTTTGTTCGAGAACCTTATCTTAGAGCATAAAAAAGATATGTTTTTCTCACTAGAATTAAGAATAAAAAAGGATAAATTTGATATATTAGAGATGCTATCTTCCAATTGGAGGCAAGTCACAAACCATCCTCATCATCCTATGGGAGGATCATGTTATACTTCAATTATCAAACTACAAATGTAATAATCTTGGGAATGTCTAATCATGCTTTATATGTTGATGTATCAAGCAACACCACAACTAATGCTAGTGTAATCTCCTTTGTTTATGTATACAACAATGTATTTTAGAGTAATTAATTAAGAAGAAGTTTCTATAGCAATCAGAAACCATGGTTATTGATTAGGGATTTCAATCCTGTCCTGAATTCTGAAGAAGTTGAGGGTGTAAAAGCTTATAAACATCCTTGTTTAGAGTTTAAACTATGTATTACAGGTATTCAGATGTTTGATATACCTTAGTGTTTTCATTAGGAAAAAACTAGATAAATTTTCGGCAAATTTGGAATGGATTTAGCAATTCCCTAACTCATCCTTAATTTTCACAAGCAGTCTCTCATATCACTTAATGTGAATCATGTAGAAGTTAAACACAACTGTAAGTATCAGAACACTTTTTAGATTCAATAATTTATTAACCTCTTTTGCAGGCTTTGATGAAATCATTTGGAAAGCTTTCTCCACTAAAGTTTAGGGCACCAAGAGGTTTGTTTACACAACAAAAATGAAACTCATCATAATGTCCCTAAAGTAGTTGTATAAGGAGAATATAGAAAACACTCATCATTTGTTAACAACTGCCAAAGAGGCACTTAGAATTATATAAGATGAACTGTATAGAAATCTCAAATCTTTTGAACTTCAATAAAATGAGAAGATTGCAATGTGTAAAAATATTTTTTTTCTCCTCCTCCTCTCTACCCTAGAGTCTCTTATGGTTATGCAACTCTTTCACTTTAATGGTACCATCTTTGTAGCTTTGCATTGTCTCCCTTCCATTTCCTTCCCTATGTCTGTTTCTTCTCAACCCTACCTGCTTCTGTCTGGTTCACTCATCCAGTTTGAGTCGGGCATTATAGAAACTAAGATACAAAAGGAACACTGCAGGCTGCTGAAATATTTTCCAACTAGGTGGAAAATCATTTCTAACTAATCTTATTGTCCTAATGGCATGTATATTGTCCTATATGATGATGAAGTTGTATCAGTGACATCTTTTTAACATATTTGATTAGTTGGTGCACTTACAAGTCTTTGTAACATAGCTTAACTTGCTCCTATTCATTACATTCTTATATGCATGCAATAATACATATCTGAGAAATTTGTTATGGAACTAAATCAAGGAGCTTACAAAGTTAATCAACTTACTCTGGGTGCTCTTAGGAGATTTCAATACCATCTTAAAAATAAAGGAGGAAGAGGGACCAAGATCAATATGCAGTCCTTGTAGGGAACTTGTCAAATGTATAGATGAAATTTAATTCACTAATATCCCTTCAGAGGGATGCTTCTATACCTAGAACAACAAGGAATCTTGTGATCTCTTAATAAAGAAAGAGCTGTTTTGGGAAGAGCTGGAATGAAGTTTGAATTAAAGGTAGTGCACGATCATGCACAAGCACGATCATGACTGAAAGGGGTCATTAAGGGGTTTCACAATCATGCACAAGCACGATCGTGAAAAAGGAGAATCAATTGGAAGTGCACGATCGTACATAAGCAAGATCGTGACAGTGGAGGTATCCTACTGTTTGACAACTTTGAATACCCTTCACTCTTTTGATCATAACTTCTTATCCGGACCTCCGATTGGCTTCAAATTTGGACCACAAACTCTTCACACATTGCTCTTCCTTTTCACAGAGTTTCATTATCATATGAATTCATTTAGAATGCATTGTTTTTTACCAAATTTTTTAGGTCTAAAATTTTGGAGATGTTATATGAATGAATGAGAGTTTGGATATAGTATGGCATGTTAGTTTGTTTGGAAATCTATGAATATGTCAAGTTGAAAAAAGTTGTATGTTTTGCAATATGTTCCTCACATGAGAATTCTGAAATGAACCTATTTTGTTTTAAAACTGTTAAGTCCTAGTTGTGGGTAAATAGGCAAGCCTAGAAGGGTCTGTAGCTATTCCTGTGACACTTCAGTGTCTTCTGTTATTGACACTTCGATGTCTCTTGTTACTGACACTTTAGTGTTTCTTGTTATTGAGGCATAAGTCTCTCCTGTTCTGTGATACCGATCATGGTATCTCCTGTATTAGTCCCGTTACCCACTTCTATAAAATGAATTAGCAGTCTAAAGTTTTGTATTTTGATACATGTTTAGTTTTGATATAAACAAAGTTTGTTCTGGTTCAAATCATGTTCTAATCTGAAGGGTTTATACCCTCTTCTGATATTCAGTTATGACATTTGTACATTATAATATGAGACTTAAATGATTTGCTTCAACATGAGAAATATTCTATATTGATAAATTATATTCAATTATGAAATACATTGTGTTTAAGTTTTGATATTGGTGAGTTATCCTCTAGAAAAATATATATTATGTTCTACTATGTTGTATTTTGTTCTGTGATTCATGATATTTGGATTGCTTTTGAATATGTGAATGTTTAGAGACAATTTTCATTATGTATCATATTTAGTTATTCCCCACTAAGCTATATGCTTAGCATGATGGATTTACCCCATGTAGGTTCAGATAGAAGGGTATAAAGACTGGGACAAAGACAACCGCAGTACCCAATGAAGAGTGTGTTTTGTTGTGAATAATGTTCAGTTTGTTGATGTTACTGACTTGTACTTAATATGATGAGACAGTTTGTATTTTGCATATATGGTTTGTAATATTTATACACAGAAAGACATTTGAATTTTCAAGGCATGTAATATATTTGTGTTATGTCATTACATATTGTATAGGATGTTTAAAACATAATGAAATGTAAAGTAATGTAAGGTGTTTGAGTTTCTGAGAATGCTTAAAAGGGTATGATATGTTTTGGGTGCTTTTATGTGTAGCATCTGCATATCCTCCCAGGGGGCATATGAGTGTTACATCTTTAAAGTACAGAGAGTATGCTTTAGGAAAATAACCTTAGAAATATTATCCATTATTGTATTAGATAAAATGTCAGTATAAATGATAAGGGAGGTATTAGTATTTCTCTTGCAAGTAACGCCAGAAGAATACTTTTTAACAATTTTGGAGTGAAATGAAATGTGGGTTTAAGTATTCTTATCAAGTTAAGAGAACCTTATTTGAGGACTAATAAACTAACTTTTTTAATCTAAAGAAACTTCTATGAATTTTAAGAAGTTTATTTCGGGAGTAGTTTTAACTATGATCACACTAAGTCTAAAAATAATGAAATCATATCTCCTACCATTCACTTTTTTCAATGTCATAGCTCCATTTTACAATTATAACTTGAACTTTAAAAAATGACAATTAAATGCTTAAACTTTCAATTTTGTTCAATTCTAACTCAACTTTAGTGTCTTAATTATCTTTGCTAACGTGACTTGTCATATATTGCAAAAATTCTAACTATTAATACACGTTAGCCAAAATTAACACAGATGGTGAGGATTAATAAAACGATGTTGCTTAATTACATAACTAAAACTACATCATTTCAAAAAATTGAAATCCCTAAATGAGTTTAATCTCTCTTTGTTTAGTTCTCGTGTTGTTATTTAATTTTTGTTCGCATTTCATTGGAAATTTGAATGGATTTTGGGATTTATTTATGTGACTAAACAATGTTATCTAATTTTTGTTTGCATTTAGGAATTTTATTTTTTTAAACGACGTTGTTTTAGTTATGTGATTAAACGACGTCATTTCCTTAATTTTCATCATTTGTGTTAATTTTGGTTTACTGTGTATTATTAATTGGTATTTCTCGAACACATGATAAGTCATATCAACAAAGATAACAAAGATATTAACGTCGAGTTAGAATTGAAAAGAATTAAAAGTTAAATATTTAATTGCTACTTTTTAAAAATTAAACCATAATTATAAAATAAAATAAAATTTAAGATTTTATTTGTAATTAACCGTAGACTTTGCAATTCATGGTCGTAGTATGGTTGGCTCTGGGCTACTACCACGTCAGCTTCTTGTTTCACACTCGGAATGGTCCTCAACAGCTCATTCATGGCTGTCTCTGAAACCAAATTCCTTGGCGGGCAATTAAGTCCTGTGCTACCCTACCCTACCCTACCCTACTTCTTAGTGACAAACATCGGCATTCAGGGTTGGGACAGAATTATGAGCAGGATTTGATCCCCAGTTTCTGGGTCTCCCAATGTTGTCTCATGTGGTTCGCACGAATGTTCTCCTCGTTTTCACTCTTCTAAATACTAGAGATTCCCCACCCTATCTGCTTCGGTAAACGACCCGTCGCGTCAAACAAGAAATTGGAGAAAGGTGCTTGCCTAGTTCTTGATTATGGTTTCGTGCTCTTAAAACTCTTTTCTAACATCTTATCAAAATTCTTATTTGTATCCGCATAGGCATAGCTTCGTAGGAATTCCAGGTTCCGGATTTAATATAATATAATATCATAGTCTAGCATATGCTATATCAATCTCCAGAAGACGAAGTTAAACCATTTTCTAACGAAAACTCAACTTCTCCAAGGCTCATGGCTTTCCTTTTGTCAATTTAGTCACTTCATCAAACACATTATTTGACACATTAATCAACTTCTTCTAGTGAAAGTTAAATAGCATTTTCTGAAAGAGAAGGCGATGAATCCGAACTCAGGTCATTCATGATAGAATGAGGGCCAACTTCTCTAGCACCCTTGCTGCTTATGTCCTCAATCATCCTATGGACAATGCTCATCTTTGGTCTGTCTCTTGGCAACTCCGATACACAAAGCAAAGCCACTTGCATGAGAGCCACCATTTGCTCCTCCATCTGCTTGCACCCAAACAGCTCAAAATCAAACACCTCCCATGCCCACTCTTCTCGCCCAACTCCTTGAACCCACTTCACCAAACTTGTATTTCCCTCCCCATTTGGCATTTTCCCTGTCAATAGTTCTAGCAAGACCACGCCAAAGCTATAAACATCGCACTTCTGGCTAAATTTCCTTTGCTTCACATTATCATTGTTGGGCAATAGTTCTGGAGCCTTATATGCATTGTTCGAGGAGGAGGGTGCGTGCAACAATTGGTGAAGACCAATGTCAGAAATGCATGCATTGCCAGAGCGATCAACAATGATGTTTGATGATGTTAAGTTCCCATGAAATAGCTTAGCTTTGTCATAACTATGGAGGAAAGCAAGACCTTTTGCAGAACCTGAAGCAATTCTCAACCTTGCAGCCCAGTCTAATGGAGTCCTTCCTGGTCCTCTGTTGCCTGTTGTCAACATAGAAACATCTCTTTTGTTAGTCCAAAAACTAAGGATAAAGGTCAAACCGATCAATATAATTGAACTAAAATAACGGGACGCACCGTGCAAAAGTGATTGGAGACTTCCATTTGGTAGAAAATCATACACTAAAAGCAACTCATCCTTAGACTGATAGTAAGCTCTGAGACTCACTACATTGGACTGTCTCAATCCACCGATCACCTTTAGCCAACCATCGAGCTCTCTTCTTTTTCTTCTTTCTCGGACCCTCTTAACCACCAAGACACCGTCGCCGTCCATCAACACTTTGTATGTGGTCCCAACGGTGCCTTTACCCAACAATTCAGCAGACGAACTCAGTAGCTCATTCACCTTACTGAAACCATGACAACCTTCAAACAACACCATGTTCTCACCCTTCCTACTGGTCCTACCTTCACCGTAGTACCCTCCAATTGGTGGTTGAGACCCAGTAGCTTTCCTTTTCGCCAAATCTCCAGAAGACCCTCTTTTTCTTCTTCGCTCGCGAAAACAGTAGCATGTGATAGTCATTAAACCTGACACAATCGCCATAGCGATGACACTGACAATGATGATCAGGACCCAGTTGTTCAACCTCTTCTTGGTGCTAGTTACAGGTTTACTTGATTGTGCTGGGTCGCTCTCCACCGTCCCACTATAGCACGCATACAGCAACGGCTCCCCGCAGAGATTCTGATTTCCGCTAAAGGAACTCGCAGGAAATCGAGACAATGATGACGGTATTTTTCCGGAGAGATAATTATAAGAAATATTTAAATCTAACACAGAAGAAGGAAGTCTACTAGCAGAGCTAATGGTCCCACTGAATGAGTTGGCCTCGAGCCTAAGCGTCAACAAGTGCGACAACTGAGCAAGCTCACTCATTGGAATCTCACCGGAGAAGTAATTGTAAGAGACGTCTAGTCGACGGAGTCGCTGGAGATTGCCCAGACCAGGTGGGAATTTCCCAACTAAGCGGTTGTGAGAAAGGTAGAGGAGTTTGAGAGCTGCCCATGAAGAGAAATTGAAGTTTGAGGTAGAGGAGAGGTGGTTGTATTTCAAGCTCAGGAGTCTGAGTTCAGTGAGCTGAATTAGTGGAAGAATTGAGCCAGTGAGGTTGAGGTCTTCAAGGACGAGACGGGTGACTCGGAGAGTTGAGGAGCTGCAGGTGACACCGAGCCAAGAGCCAGAGCATAAGTCAGTCGAATTAGTCCATGAAGAAAGCGAATTGGAAGGGTCTAGTACTGAGGACTTGAAGGCCAGTAAGGTGGTGGAGTCTGGATTTGATGAAGACTGAGTGAAGTGGAAGAAGAAGAAGATAAAAAATAAGAGAGAGAGTGGCTTTCCCAGCATTTCGGATTTGTGTAATAATGTGTGTGGAGAAAATGGAAGGCGAGGAAAACAGAACAATGGGCTAATATAACGAGCAGTCGTTGAGAGGGAGTGTTTGGGAGATGAGACGTGTTAAATGGAGCGTCAACCAACCGTCTCTTTATCACCAAACACTGGAAACCGTGGGAATTAAGAAGGGGACGCGCTAGCACACGGGGTATTGATAGTGTTGTAGTAAATGTGGATTTGGTTAATGATATGTTAATAGAGGATCGGGACGTAATGTTATGAATAATGGCATTTGAATTGGCACCCAGTTGTTGGGGGAAATTGTCATAATCAGTGTGTATCGGATCGACGGTGATAGCCTTGTCCGACAGTCTCATCCAGCCTGCGCATCTCTATCCATTTGGTATATCTATATTACTATTTCCGCTAGTCTCATCCAGCAATGGCTTAACTATATTACTATTTCCAAATCGATCAGGAGGTCAAACTCGATGGGTTAGTTTGATACTGTTCTTCTATGGGCAGAGTCAAGTGGGTGGACTTTGTACTGCCAAACTATGATTAAAAGAAAAGGGTATGCGATTGCAGCTTCCTTTTTTATTGGCATCAAGTTTTGAATTCAGACATGGATGTATTTACTCAAGTCGGACAGCTCTTGTGACTTGGCAGATTTGATTTGATTGAAACAGAAACCAGAAGAGACCTTTCTTGCATGAACCGCAATTCCAAACGTGTATTTGAATCCCACTAACTTTTGAAAGACCTCAGCTCCATCACAAGACTGCTCTTTAGTTTACTTTTAAGCTTCGGTTGAAGTCATCCATTAGAAAGTGCTTCACGGAGCATTCATGTATTTAATTACTCTTCTAACAAAACAAATTTTAAAAGGGATAACCAAAAGATGTTCAATTATTTGAAAACTTTTTCATTCAGTATTCAAATTTTTAAAATTTTTATTATGGAATAACTAACCACACTCAGATTGAGTCAACATATATGAAATCATGTAACACCCCACTCTTACGAGACCCAAACTCGACATCGTGGGTGATATCCGAGTCCGTATTCCGCAAGGGTGGTATTCTAGAGCACTCAATCATTCAGAAATTGGTACAATTTTTTTTTGAAACAACAACATACATACATTTTTGGAAATTCATAATCTGTTCGGGCTCACTTTCATTCATAAACATTTTTAAGCATACAATCAGCAGAATTTCAATAGTCATTTAGGGCCCATTACGAATACAAACACTTTAGTCGTTTCGGAATACGAATTTATACAAAAAGTTGTGAAATATATAATTCAATACAAAATAGAGAAATACAATGCAGGCACAAACTGGTCTCGACCTCTATCCTTCACTTGAATGTTGTAGGTATACTTTCGTTAGCCTAAAGGGGTATTCTTCTGATCCTGAAAAATATTTGCAAATTTTGGGTGAGTTTTGCGAACTCAATAAGTGACCATTATCGATGGCTCACCCATTCACATAACACATAATTCACATTTCACATTTAATTTCACACTTCACATTCAATATACTTAATCATTCATATTATGCATATGCAGTGCACATGAGACTCACTTTCATTCTTATTGTTGTGACCGAGTGCCTATCACAAACTTATACAAATACTGGCCCATAAAGCTCAGTTAGGATATAATCACAGAGTATAACTCTACATTCAGAATCAGAAATCACAGAGCAAAGCTCTACATGGAAGCGTTTCATACTGACAACTCAAGTCACAATGCCTTTATCTGAACATGCATTTTATGAAATGCATCAATCACTTTTGCATGATCCACATTCACTCACATTCAAATATCATTGGACCATAGTTCGACATTCAACACTAAGTTGAGAATCACATTTTCACTTACATGCAAATGCTCATTTAAAATACATTTATCATCAAGTTATACACACCTAGTTCATGTCATTCACATACAAGTAGCACTTCAATATCCAAATCAATGATTACAATCATCAGACCTCTGTCCGAAAATCAATACAATCATTCACATTCATAACATCATCCAGTAGTCAATTAATAAAAAATTCAAACAAAGTAAACAATAAAGTGAGACCATCTCAGTCTACTCATTGTACGCTCCAGATTAGCATTTGTTTCCAAATTCTGGAAATGCCTGAATGCAGTCACTTAACCTGCACAACCCATTTATACAAGACACACATTACACACTCATTATAATTGCACACTTATAGTCTTTTATTTATGCACAAATGTATAAATGGACTATATACAATGCATGCTCAATGACAATCCCGGGTATTGTAACAAACTTCATATCTTATGCTCATTCTCATTTCCTAACTTAATCACTCGTCATTTCTTTGACTCACAAGCTCAATTCTTTGGTAATTTGATGTCAATAACTGATCCACTAATTTTTTCCAATATAAATCTGTATGTTTTTAGTGGAGAGGAAATAGAGTCTCTATATATGTCATCATTATCATCATCATCATCGCACCCAGTTTGAAATCCAGCATTGAAGCGGGGTCTGGAGAGGTCTGATAGTACGCAGCCTTACCCCTACATAGTAGAGAGGCTATTTTCGGTAGACCCACATGTAGATGTGATAAATAAAAAATGATGCATAAAACAGCAACAATAATTAAAAAACTGGCACGAATAAAAAATTAATAACTAAAAAAGCACTACCAGACACTACTATTAGTATATGAATATATGTTTATTATTATCAATTATCTGTTTAACTCATAATATCTCCTCTTCATTACTATTTCATTTCCTCTCAACATATCACAACCTAATCAAAATCTATCATTTTTTATAATCATCAAAAGCAGAAACATTCATTATGTATTTTCATCACATTTTCTGCATTACTGCACTTTCATTTTCTGCATTTTCAACCTTTGCATTCACTTCACTTTCTTCTTATAGCTATCACTTTAATATTCCTTTCTCAACATCATCATACACTTTTCCATTCATCTTTAAACTCCAAAAATCATTTCTACAATCTTTTATAACATTTTTATCATTAAATCCAAAGAAGATCATATATATGGCATGCTCAAAATCTCCTCCCTCATTTTCCAGAAAATAAGAATATCACTATTCTTAACCATTTAACAGTGAGCTAACGTGATGCATGCTTCATTTCATACAAAAATACAGAATCAAAACAACTTACTTGTTTAAAGCTCTAACATCTTCCGATCATGTGAACCCTAGTTCTTGTGCAACCACGTACATCAACTTGAAGGTTGACAGGGGGTTCGGTTTTTCTTGGGATAGAAAAAAGAAATATCAAAGTGGAAGTGATGACAAACAGAGAAAAGCAAGATTTAACTTTGGTAAATATTTGATGAAAAACTCTGTGTTGGAGGAACTCTAAAGAAAGAAGTTTCAAGAAAGATAAAGATAAGGACAACAGCTTGTCCTTCAAGGTTATTAAAGCTTAACTTTAAAGCCGGGACACCTGTCCATTTCTTAGTCACTTGCCCACTTCCCTTTATTAAAACTCACTTAACTATGATTTGTACTTAAGTTTGTGACTTAATAAAATCACTGAAACACAAGTCATAACTCATTAAATCACTTCCAGATTTTTCTATAAAACATCATTTTGGGTCAACTTTGCATGTTCTTTCTAACCCCAATACTGAAGTTATTTTGCAACACTTTCTTTTATAAACATGTTCCCCTATGTCTTATGTTCCCATTGACACCAAAATCATTCAATTTGGAATTCTTCATATCCATATATAAATAAGATATCGAAGTATGTTCTGTGAAACAACACCAGTTCACTGTTCCAACCAATTCCCTCACTTTCGTTCAATCAATCTTTTACAAATATATTCAGAATGCTACAAATCTTTTGGTAGAGGCAGAACAATGTCTTATGAATCCAATGGTTCAAGAATCATTTCCTTTTGAAGTCGGATAACAAAGTTATGGTTGAAAGAATCAAACAAGGTTTTGTCCTCAATCATATTGAACCTTTTTGGGACAAATGGCATAACTTTCTCTAGAGATATTATATCAAGGTCATTTTAGATGGGTTCAAAAGAGAACTTCAATATATACAACTTCCATGAAGACCTTGAAAACAAATTATCTCATCTGAAGGGTCAAAAATGGACCAGACGATAAGATCAGACGAAACCAAACGAAAAAGTAGACGAATGGAAAAAGCAGATGAATTGGGAAAATTAGCATAACTTTCCCTATAGATATCAGATTAAGATCATCTTAGGATGGTTCGAAAGAGGACTTTGAGATCTAAAAATTTCAAGAAGATCTTGAAGACATATTCTATCGTCTAGAGTGTCAAATTTGGACCAGACAATGCTCTGGTCAACGTAAGACGAAGCAAAAAGTCAACCTAAGACGAAGGATGAGACGAATGGAGAAAAATAGACGAAACAAAGAAATAGACGAAGCAAAAAGCAGACGAAGCGAAGTGCAGCTAAAACAAGAAGCAAACAAAGCAAAGAGCAGATGAAGCAAAGCAGACGAAACAAAGAGTAGACGAAGCAAAGAGGCAGACGAAGCAAGAGGCAGACGAATTAGAGTCGACTTAAGACGAAGCAAAGTCAACTTAAGACGGTAAAACTCTTAAGATGAAATGACGTCATCACAGACGATACAACTTTACAGAAGAATCATACGATACAACTTTACAGAAGAATCATCTTTATAGACGATACATCTTCACAGACGATATGACTTTATCATAAATGATATGATGTCATCACAGGTGAAGTGTCTTTACAGACGATACAACTTTGCTCCTGAGTATCTTCCCTTATAAGGACCATAACTTTCTACTCCACTATCCAAAAATTCCATACTATATATTCTTCGTAAACTTCTCTAACATATTTTCCTTCACTAAATCCAACACTTAAATTTTTATTTCTAATCTTTCTACTCCATTTCATTATACTCATTCACTATAACCACAATTCTCAACCTATCCCATTACTATTCAATATACCCAGAATGTCAATGAGTGCATGTACAATTATTTTCATGTGTGCAAAGATTCAAATTTACATGCATGCATGCTGACATTTTGTTGAGTATGAAATGCAATTTTTTTTCTAACTCTCACATTGCTATTCTCTCCATTTTTGAAATCTAAATTCTAACCCTTAATATGAGGATGGGATGTTACAAATCATATCACTTGTTATTCGTTATTTGAATTGTGTCATTTTATACTCTATTGTAAGGAGAACTGAAAAGAATAATATAGTTACACCTCTTGATCTCTTTTATTGAGAGAGTCTTATATCGCAAGGATTATATAATATGAAAATAAATTCTAATATAGTTAGAGTATATTGAACAATAAAAGATATGGGACATCTGCAATAGATATTTTTTCACTAAATGAAGTTAGGTGTATATGACAAGCTCCTGAATTTGACACAGAGTTCTTTCACACTTACCATTAACTTTGAAATGTTGGCAATGGACATGGTGAATAAGGTTAATAATGAATACATTTTAACTGGTAGTAAAGTCAACCTATTTGAGGTTAGAGATGCACCTATACATCTATCAAAAATCCAATTCATGTGGTATAAGGTCAAGGAACAAATTGAAAATACTGTGATATTGAGGAAATTACAAGAGTGCTTAGATTTATTATACATCACTTAGACCAATTGAAGGAGTGATTTTATTGATACTTTTATTTTAATCCAATAATTTGAAAATGGATGCTTACTATGCATAGTGATACTTTTGTATAACGTAGGCATATATTTAAATTAAAGGTAGATACTCTTCAATCATTTTAGCATCTGACTGAAATAAATAAATATAAAAACAAATTTGTATGAATAAGTAAGCATAAATAAATTCACTTAATTGACTTTAATCTAAGTAAAAATGTTTAATATTAAAGAGTGGTACTATATTTGAATCAATGAACTAACTGAGTAATTGAGCATATTTATAACAAGATGTTTACTTTAGCCTATAGTTTCCACTTTAGCCTTTAATATTTAATTATTTTTAAAGTAAAAATATATTGCAGCTTTAAAAGCTTCAAAACAAGGACCATACATCTTGAGTTCATAAAGTGGAAACTATAGGTTAGCTAAACATATAATCATTTCAAACTTAAAGCGAGAACTATAAGTTCCTAAAGTACCAAAGGAATCAAAATTTCACTAGCTCTATTAATAAGGCTACTACTTTTAGAGTTCAACAAGGATGTAAAGGGACCTTTATATTATATCCTAAGTCAAGTTCATTCTAGCTTATTCTTATCTTTTGCATTCTTTTACTTTATTAAGCTGGTTAACTGAAATTGACCATGACTTTTCATTCTCTACCTCTTGAGGAAGTGATTGGTAGTCTTTAATTTTTTTATGATGAGAGTATAACAAATAAGATGCGTTTGATGAATTACCAAATGCATCCTTATCTTACCAATTAGGTCTTTTAACGTAGTATTCATATGCACATTTTGATTTAAAGAAGCTTCAAAGCTTTTGATCGTGCTTGTTTCATATGATGTGAATGACATAAGGAAATATTGAAGACCAACCTATCTCCTAAGCTTGTGGCCTTGAAGTGGTAGCTCCACTCTATTATATTCTTCCAATTACCCAAAAAATTAGTTAGGTTACAAAGTTGGAGAATGTTCTACAAAATAAAATTTTAAGTAATGGAATCTAAAAGATAGGCGATCCAAGCTTTCATCGTTTCGTCTACATAAATTACAAAGGAATTTAAGTATTGAAGAAACTTATTAGCTTTTAAAGGGTACTTACTTATAGGAGGATGATTCTCAAGATAAGTAGTGGGAGTAAGATGAAATTTGAAAAGTTCAAATTTTATAATAATACATCCAATTAAAACTATTGCCTTTATTGATACATTTGATGTATAATTGAATTACGAGACATTGAAAGATTCACTTTCATGATGAATTTAAAGAGTTTGTTTTGGAGATAATTGTGAATTTATCATGTATACAAGAAGGTTAGTGGGAGTATATTTGTCCTCTTTAATGGGAGTATGTGGAGACATATTGCTCATAGAGAATAACAATTCTAATTTTAAATTGTTGAAAATATAATTTTCCACGAATAACTCTTGTTGTATATGGAAAGATAACATCTTAATTCTGGGGATTAGATCTATAGAGATAGATTGGAATTTGCTCACCTATTATAAATCTAAGTATAAAGATAATGTACTAAAGATGTTTAGTATTTGAGATATCTGATACTTATGAAGTATTAAAGATATCTATTACTCTATGTATGAGTTAACATTCGAGTTCAAGATGATAAAGATATAACTTTAGAAGTAAATCCTACTTAAGGTTTATTTACTTAGAATAATATCATTCAAGTTTGGAAAGGTTCCAATGTAGCAGTGGTTTCTAATTAAGCCATAATACAATTTTCATTTTATGGAAATGATTGATTGGATCGATAAGTTCTTTAGTGAACTTGATGTAGTTCATTGCATTGTTTATGACAGTAATGTACTATAAAACATTTGAGTCATTGGGTATGGAAAAGGAGCTAAGGTCTCATCAAAGATCTAAGTATGTATTTAGGAAATTTTCTTAATTATGATGATAATTAAGTGGGAGATTGTTGGTTTCTGCCCTACAGCTAATCGCTTTGGTTATAGTTTAATGACAAAATGATTTAAAGGCATTCTTTATCTTGTACATATTTAGATGTATATGATAAAATATATGGGATAATTAAACATTGCAAATGGAATTATAATGAGATTATAATTATGAGATTCATATTTCATTTATGTATTATTCCTAAATTTTTCTAAGTTATTTTTCTATTAAGACTAGACATTAATAGAAGATAGAAAGACTAGCAAATGTTTTTTTCCTTATGAAGTGTTTGATCGAAAACAAAAACATGCAATATTTGGCTAAAATGGTAGATTTCAAAAAATTTTCAAAATCAAAACGCAGTGGAAACAACATAATAACCAAATCAACATGTCATGCCATACATGATACGGTATAAGGAAAATAATTAACATAAGAACAAGACGGAAATTATACCGACTCCTTGCTACAGCTTTGACTCCTCGCTTTTGTATCCTCTCTGAATCCTTGCTATAGCTTTGACTCCTCTTTTTTGTATCCTTTCCTTTGTCAATGTATCCTCTCCTTGTTATTGCATCCTTTACCAATCCGATCTACCACTTGTTCTTCTTGGACAACTTGGTTAACACGATCCTTTGGTGAGAAAGGAGAAGAAATATTTTTAGGAGATTTTTCTTAGAAGAAAGAAGTCAAAAATGAGACTCTTCTCTTTCAAGTTTTGACTATACATGCATGAGAGGGGGAGAGAGAGTAAAAAATGTAAGAACAACTTCTTTTTCCTTTCTCTCAATTTCGGTTACCATGAAAGAAAGAAGTGATGTGCATCTAATGCATCACCTCATTCTTTAATCAATCATAAAGAAGCCAATAAATGAGACTCTTCTCATTTGTTTCAAGATGGCTATATGAAAAGACCAATAACCTAAATGAGACACTCTCATTTTTGGTTATGATATGAAAGAAGGAAGAGAGAGTACATCAAATGCACCTCTTCCTTTCTTTAAACAAATGAATGCTAAAAGGTTACATGTCATCATTAAAAGACAACCATGAAAACCATTTAATGATAAGGTCATTACTCCATTTAATGATGATAAAGTATGATAAAGGCCATCTTTAATTTAACAATTCAATGTTAAATGTGCAGCTGCACATTTTAGCTATAAAAACTGAAATATGCCCTCCTTTTTCTTTAATAACTTTGTTTCAATTTAATTAATCTAATTAATCAAATCAAACCAAAGTAAAGCCAAATATAAAATGTTCATTTGGGTTTCTAATTTACAATTAATTAAAGTAAGCCCAACATTCAATCGTAGGCTTTAAAACCTCTATTTATGTTTCTTACTTTCCTTGATAACCCTCCTAGAAGCTAAATGGGGAATCTAATTTGATTTATATGATTCAAGCTCCAGTAAGCCGGGAATTAATTTAATCTCATTAGAATTAATTGCAACTTATTAACTAAATGTCATTCCACTAAAGACAATTAGGTAAACCCTTGAATTACTAAATATTATGAGAACACATGTTTCAAATAAGATGTCCAATTGCAAACTTTATTATGAACCATATTATAGCCATCCACATAATAAAGGGGGCAAATTACCTTTTTTCCTTTATGTTGGTTTTTCCTTCTAGATCTTCCGTTTTACTCTACATAGTGATTAACACACAAGATCTCATCTTGGTGTTAAGACTTGATGGATAGTTCGTCTATGAAACTATTGGCGCAGTTTAATCACCAATCTCTGTAAAACATCTAGAAGTGATGATATCACTATAAACTCTTTATTTGAGTGAATGTTCCCTAATACATGTTTCAATTAAT
>JANZLC010000008.1:32803311-32814196 GCA_026413385.1 Erythroxylum gracilipes
AACAGTTGTGTAAATTACTGAGTTTGGTGAAATGAAATGGAAACAGTATGTTTTTAAAAGGTTACCATTTTATATTACTGTTTTATTATTGTGATGCCATGTGGAGTATAGTGATGCTTGTTAGTAGTTCTCTCTTATCGTAAGATACGTACCGGAATGACTTGCGGGCGTTCCGGTGGGTACTCTACGGTAAGGGAGCGCTACACCTATTGTACGTATTACAATGTTATCACTCCTTATCATTTTAGATGATTCACAAGAATGTTTACACCTCTGTTTATTGGCGATGAGGATGACATGTTGACTATTTGCTAATGCTTTAGGATATTCCTAAGTAGACAAAGACTTGAAAGCTTGATTTTACCTCTCTAGAACTTGAGAGGACTTGATGATCAAAGTACATATCAAATGAGATTTAAGTGTGATATTTTAATTATTAACTGTAAGTTAGTTAACATATTGACATTTTCTATATATATGAGATAATGTTCACTTAAAAAATTGATGATAATCTTTAGAAACACATTAATACACAAAAACAATTTCTGCACAGAAGAAAAGACTCTTCAAGACGTTCTTTAACCTGTGAAAATTAGAAACTCATCTACGTGATAATTTTGATGATGCATATCTGATCCTTTGTTTATCTATATGGTAGCGCGTCATAATGTTAGTCAAAGCAAACTAGACCTACTATTATAACAGCGGTGAGTCTAAGCCGATCCTAGCTTTGATATGAAAATAATTGATATTTACGTTTTGGGGTTTGATAACAAAATAAAGTAAAACTAACCTACTGAAAATAAATAAAAGAAAACATTAAAAATGATAAAAGTGAGGAATTAGGTAGGGACCCGGTTATTTAGTTCAATCTTGGCCTAAACCCTAATTAGACATATTTTATTGATTTATTGTTCTTTTACCTCTCCTTGAACTATTGGTGGTATATTAACAACAAGCTCTGTTAATCTAGGTTTTTCCTTAAGTTCTAGTTAATTAAGAAGAGCTCGTTAATTAACCATAGCTAGGATAACCTAGGAGACACTCGCTAAGTTTAATCAGATAGTTGCCTTATGAGAAAAATAGATCAATCTAAGCAATAATCATAGAAGCTCAGATTATTTAACCTAGGTTATATTATCCCTGATGATTATAAACCATTAGTTGTTACAAATGAATCGGGAAAACAATGATTACGTATTGTATTTGATTCTAGCAATGTGTTTTTACATAAAAATAATCAAATAGAGCATTCAATCATTCTTACACAACACTCAAATATTAAACATAGGATAACATAAGCAATTTCTAAAGAGAGAAAGAAATAACAAATACTAGGAGAAACACACTTAATCGGGTCGACGGTGTCGATGTCGTCTCCGAATTGACGTCGAGATGCTACCCCTCTATGGGTCTCTCACAGTTGAGAGCTTTACCCCTCTTCTTTATTGGAACCAAGAGCTCCTCAAGACAATGGCTTCAACCTCCACGGAATGTCCCTACACCGAAGAACAACTCTCCCAAATGTAGCAAGAATCAAGCCCCCCTTCAGAGTTTCATTCTTTACTTTTTATAGTTCATTCCAATTAAGGTAAAAACTAGGTTTTACCTAGCCCAAAATGTCAAAAATGGCCCTTGATAAGTTAAGTTCAGAAATAGTCCTCAAGCTGTCATTAGGCCATGATCGTGGCATTCCATCATTCTTTTGTCACAATCGTGGCACTTCATCATTCTTCTATTACGATCGTCACACTGGCACAGGCCATGGTCGTGACACTCCATCATTCTTGTGTCACAATTGTGGCACTCCATCATTCTTCTGTAACGATCGTGGCACTGGGTTCTTCCTCCAACCTTCTCCAAGTATTCACTTCTTTGCTATAATTCTTCTCCTTCTTATTCCATGAGGATAAATGAGTTTCAACATCGAAAGAATGACTTAATGCATGTGGTTTCGACTAACTTTAACTTCTTTGCTTTTGAATTGTGCCTAAAACCACACATGAGTCAAAGCAAGTATCTTAAGAATTTTCATAGCAATAATCACTAACTGTTATGGAATAAATTCATAATCAATTAAGCACATATGAATTTCCCCCACACTTAGCTTTTGGCTGTCCTCGGGTAAGATACCAAAATTAAGCTCAAATACCCAAAAACATCTACTTAATTCCCATATTTTCCAAGACCACATGATCATAAGTAAAGATAAATAACATTAAAAAATTATGGCAAGAACTCAACATTCTAATCTTTTATACATGATCAATCAACATTCAATACCTTAAAAAACCAAGCAATCTAATGGTAGACTTGGAAAATGTGTTTAACCAAGATATGTTCATGGGTACACTCAACACCATTTATGATCATGTCATTCCATAACTTTTCATATCATTTTATTTCTCCACCCCTAAGGTTCATATGCAAAATCATGAATCAAAGGACTTTTCAAGGTTGTAATATGGGTAAAAGAAAGGTGAGATGTATTTAGCTCAAGTAGCATAAAAACCATCAAAGCTAGTAAAACAAAAGTAACACTTAATATACTATCAAGGGCAAAAACCAACATTCACTCACAATTGTGTACATCAACTATGGTGAATGCAAAAACAATATTTCATAACTCAAATTGAAGCTCTTATACACTAACCACCTTAAGCACAACCAATCCGAAGGGATCACTCATAAAGATTGATGATAACAATACACTGAACTACAATAAGTGAACGTTTCAAGCCAACATCTACCTCATATTCAACATACTCAAATACCTCATTCATTACAACTTTAGGAGGATGCATTAATCATAAACAACTTTTCAACACATATGCACTTCCTCCTTGATACATTTATTTAAACATTTTTTCTTTTTTCTTTTTTCTTTTTTCTTTTCTTTTCTTTTCTTTTCTTTTCTTTTGCTTTTCTCTTTTCTTTCTTTCTCTTATTTTTTTATTTATTTTTCTTTTCTCTTATGAAAATTAAAAGACACTGCATCACATGGGAATTTCAATGATATGACATAAAATAACATCCTTACATTATAACCAACCCACACATATGTACACCCCCACATTTATACTTTTGTATATCCACAAACTTAACAATCAACAAATGTTCTACTAGCTTTAAGGCTTGGGAAGGACATTTAGTTAGGGCTAAAGCATGTAATGTGGTTAATACACAAAGAAAAGGCAAATAAAGCTTAAGGGGCCTTAATAAGGGAGAAATTGTATTAATAAGGTAGGGTATTTGGCTAATGTAATTCGGAAAAGAAAAGAATGCCTAATCCATGTTAATGCTTATGATAGTAATGAAGTCTCAAATAGAAAAACAAGGCAAAGTTAGGATGTACATGTCATGAAGGTCACACATAAACAAAGGCAATGAGACTGATATGGTTGTGTTAGTTTAATAAGGCTTAAGATCTCACCAACTTTATTACCACTAGTCACTACTCTTTTAAAGATAATATACATCGACCAATCACAAAAGTAATAGTACATGCTAAGTTGCTATGAAATTCTCTAGTCAATTCACACTCTAATTATGACTATAAAATACAAGAAGTAATAGAAAATGAGAAAATGATTGTTTTATTCTTTCTTTCATATTGATTGAAAACTTAAAAACAAGTAAGAAACAAACAACTAAAAACACACATGCATATAAAAAGAAATTTGAAAATTTAAAGAAAAAATTTTTACTTTCCTTGGGTTGCCTCCTGAGAAGCGCCTTTGCTTAGTGTCGCTGGTTCGACTTCATTTGTTCTCCTCATGTGACGAAATTATGATCTTCTAGTGGCACATGTGATTCCTCTATGTGAGGTTCTTCCAGATAGGGCCTTGGTTGATAATCATTCACATTCAGCGTCTTCCCTATCCTCAGACTCTTAATCTCTAATGAGTCCATGTACTTTGGAAAGATCTCAAATGTCTCTTCACATTTTTCTTCCTCGTTTAATTCCTCTAACCTGCTTGGTAAAAGTAAAGAGTCATTCCAACAACAAAATGGAACTTAATATTTACCTATGAGCTAAAAGATATAGCTTTTTCTCCTTCGAACTCTTTCTTCACTTGTTCGACACAAACAATTCCTTGAGCAGTACACTCAAGATTCTTAAGCTCCTCATCACTCTGTAAGGCCTCTATACTAATGTCTGTTGGGTACACCTCGGGTTGATATGATTGCTCCTCTTCTCTTTGTGATGCTAGGTAGTTAATAGCTTCTGCCAACTGACCCACCTGGCATGCCAAGTTCTAGAGTCGAAACGTTGTATCTTGATGGAATTATATCATATCCTCCTGGAACTGATGTAATTGCAAAGCATTAGAAGAAACAACATTAACTTATTCTTTTAGAAATGTACCTGAGTTTTGCTGCCACTCAAAATCTTATAAGCTAGACCAAAATTGTCTTTCCTCCTACTGAAATTATAAAGTGTTAGCGGCGAAAACATTAACTAGTTCTTCTAAAGATGGACCTGAGTCGTAATAAGAGGCTTCTGGTTCATACGGAAATTGTTGTCTGCCATACATACTATTATGGAAGTAATTCTGTTAATTATTCCATCCATAATTAAAATTTGTACGATCACTCCAAACGTAATTATAAGGTTGGGAATATGAATTAAGAAAGAAATTACTTCCATCCATGAATATGATTTTTTTTCAAATTTTAAATCACTAAAATTAAATAAAAAGTGAAAAATTAAGAAAGAACTGATAAGAAACAAATTGCAAAAAAGTATGTACAAAACATCAATTGGTAATTTCTTTCAGTTGATTATTGGGTGTGTTGCAAATTTCTTAGTAATTAGTATTTCGTGTTTGATTCTTAATTTGATTGATTGAATTAAATTCTCGTATTAATTTCATGCATCTTAAATTTCTGTTAATTATTTTTGGCATTAGATTTTAGGATTAGATTAACTCTCTCTTTGTAGGATCAACACCTTTGGTACTACGCTAATGAACCGTGCGCTTGTAGATTATTGAGGGTTAATAATTAAAACTTACATACAACCAAACCTCATGATCAAATATCTAGTACAACTTTACTTAAAATCAAGGGTAGAGAAATCATCTTAATATCTTTTGGAGTAATCATGCAACCCAAAGCTCACATCCATTATCATATTATTATTTGTAGTATAAAAAGAAATTCAATTTAGAGGAGATAATAGAAAAGTTTATATCCATATTTGAGGCTTAAATTCAAAGTCAAAAGCTTTTCTTCTAAATCTAGAAGCTTTGATTCATAATCTTGAAAACCAAATTGGTTAGCTAGACAAATTGGTAATTGAAAGACTATAAAGGTTGTTGCTAAGTGACATAGATCTTAATCCTAAGGAGCATATGAAGACAATAACTTTGAAAAGTAAAAAAGAGTTGGCATATTATAAGAATGGAAAAGTTGAAATAAAAAAGGCTAATAAAAAGGAAAGAAAGAAAGAAAGATAGTAGGGAGAAGAAGGAAGTTAAAGAATGCCGACCTACAATTCCATATCTGAATAGACTTAAGAAAGAAAAGATTGATAAAAAATTTGGTAAATTTCTTAAATTGTTCAAATGTTTGCATATTAACATTCCATTTGTTGAGGCTCTTTTATAGATGTCCCAGCATTTCAAGTTTCTAAATGAAATTCTATGTAACAATAGGAAGTTGGAGGATGTATGAAAGTTCAAGTTGAAAGAGAAGTGGTCCACTACTTTACAAAACAACTTGCCACACAAAATGAATGATCTAAAGATTTTCGCTATTCTTTGTGTTATTAGTTATATAACTATAGATAGGACATTAGCTAATTTAATAGCTAGTATAATTTAATGTTGTTATTCTATACTAAAAGATTAGGATTAAGAGAACCTAAATCAACTAGGATAAGTTAGTTGATAGAACTATTAAAAATCCTATGAGCATTGTTGAAGATGTCTTGTTTAAGATTGATAAATTTATATTTTAGTTGAATTACTATCTTTGATGTGGAGAATGACATTGAAGTACCTTTGATCCTATATAGACCTTTTCTTACAATATTATACCTATTATAGATGCTTATGAAGGAAAATTGATACTTGATATTGAAGGAGAAGAGGCCATCATCAAAATTGCATACGCAATAAAACATTTGATTTCTTGTGATGATTCTTGTAATTTTATTTATGTAATATATGATAAACTCTCTGAAATATTTTTTAAAATTGTTCAGTAAGATGCATTACAATATTCCATTATGCAAGGAGAGGATATTAAAGTATAACATGAATAGGAGTATAAGCAAGTAGCCTATTTAATGGTGAATGAGATAGTATTAAGGAAGAATAATTTTGAGGAGATAGGCAGGTCATCCAATAGAAGATAAAGAATTCTATAGAGGAACCACTAATTTTAGAGTTGAAGTAATTATCATATAATTAGTAATTTATATTCTTGGAGGAAAACTCAAAGTTATCAGTGATTATAGTGCCTAAATTGACTGAATAAAAAAGAAAAAGCTATTGAAAGTGTTAAGAAAGTATAAAAGGTATTGGTATAAAGAATCTATGATATTAAAGGAATACCCCCTTTACACTACAATTAAAAAAATTTATTGAAGAAGATCTTAGCTCTTTGTTCAACCTCAAAGGTGATTTAATCTAACATGAAGGATGCTATGAAAGTTGAGGTGATCAAGCTAATCAATTTAGATATGATTTACTTGATTTATAAAAGTTCTTGGGTGAGGATTGTGTTGATAGCTCCTAAGAAGGGAGGAATTACAGTTGTTCTTAAATAAGAACAACAAACTAATTTCAGTAAGGATTATCACAGAATAGAGAGTGTGCATTGATTATAGGAGCTTGAATGATGGAATGCACAAAGACCACTTTCTTATACCCTTGATCAATTAGATGATGACTATATAAAAATATTTTTTTTACCTAATTTCATTGGTTATATATATTACTAAGTATTGAGGTACATTTCATGCAAAATATATGCTAAACCTAGAGGCTAGTCATTACTGTCAACGGACTGCTCTTCCAATCTTCGTCAACCTTCATTTGTCTTTCAATTTCTATACATTAAAGCCTTCCAAATGATGCGTCATCTTTTGTAGATTCAAAATAGTCTTCAAAGCATCAATTTTGTTAATTTGTTCAACATCATTATAGAGTGTGTTCTTCATGTGATTGGTCTTGTCTCTAATTAGAATGCGAGTTAAGGTTCCACTTACAGCTTA
The DNA here is from genome assembly GCA_026413385.1 of Erythroxylum gracilipes. NCBI lineage: Eukaryota > Viridiplantae > Streptophyta > Magnoliopsida > Malpighiales > Erythroxylaceae > Erythroxylum > Erythroxylum gracilipes. The sequence continues at coordinate 32,810,537 of JANZLC010000008.1, forward strand.
TCTTAGATTTTAGATTATCCTTCGCATATCAAGTTATTATCAGTAAAAGTGAATCCTTAAGTTTTCATGAACTAGCTTTTCACAGAAATGTCAGGAGCATATCAGCATCTGCTGTTTGACAATGACGACTTAAATAATTTCTAAACAAATAGATGTGCTCTTGTTGTTAATGGACAGAAATTTCAAAGGACACGCTTGCAAGAGACAGCTGTAGCGATTTTCGTTCATTAACTTGTATTGTTTTCAAATTCTTAGTTGTTATCCTAACAGTTAGCTTTCAAGTCTTGCACGTAGTGGATTCCTATTTTATAGGAAGTAGTTCTTGCTTTTTTTTCTTAAAGGATTGTACGATGGAACTAAGGGGGTTAACGAGAATTATTTCAATAATCAGTGTTACAGAGATCTGTGGGTTCTCTCTCAACGAGCCCACCTCTATATTCAACATAGGTCATAAAGGAAGAAAATCTCAAAAAATACTCTCTTCCACATGAACCGCATGTTGACATCGTTGTTAATCGCCCTGTAACTCGATCGCAAGTACGGGACCATAACAGCTACGTGCAAGAGCAAATCAAGGGATTGAAAAAGTATTGTTGTAGTATTATAAAAGAAAAAAAAGTCACGCATATGATGTAATTTGGAGAAATTATGTAGCATCACTGGCTTTTGCAAAGTGCGATGAATGGAAGAATCATGGTTTAGACCAAATACTCAACCATCAAGTATCTCGTATCTGTAAATAATTTCTTTTTAACCGTCTTCTTCACATAAATTATCACAGTAAGATACATAACAGAAGACCATGACCGGAGAATCATAGCAATAGTAACTCAGTTTTTCATCTCAGAGTTACTATTGTAAGTTCATAATCAAACAGATCAATAATTGACAAAGGATAGGAAAGATAACCAGATCACAGACATCACTAAGCTAATATTCCAAAAAGAAAGCAATCAGGTATTACATGATTAGAAAACAAACCATCAAACATTCAACATATTGAGACTCCACAACTCTGCTATTCTTATGAATTCTGCTCAATGTTCCAGCTCCCTAATAAGAATACTATAGGCAAAAAGTTCAAGCATGAAACAGCAATGAACTCAGTGGGCTCCAGAGTCTAGGAGACTGGATCCTACCAAAATGGGGCTCTTTATTAATGATTAAACGCATAATGAAAAATTAATATCGGAGAAAGTGATCAATTATTCATTGAACGAGTTAAAGAGTATGAAACATTCAAGAAGAATCAATCTCATAGTCGGCATCCTCTAGTGTAACCATCAATATAAAACTGAACTTTAAAAACATCAGAGTGAAACAATTGATTTCAGCAAATATTTCAAGATAAACAATTTTCTTACTGACCACAAGAGACAGATTCATCTAGATCCAGACATGGAAACAACTATCGGGCAAAAGAAAAGGATACTTTTATATCTAACATGCAAACAAGTTAAGTAGATTGTGTTTACTGTAATTTCTATAGAGTCCTATAACCACACATAGAAAGATACTAAGAAACAATAATTATGTTTAACTGTATCAACTCTTTATTCTTAAATTAAGCTTAGTACTACATGTTGTCAATGTGATCTGCTTGTGTAACTTAAACCTGTAAAGGCTACTATCATCCATTTGTGGAAAGAGCATATGGACCTTTCCAATAGCCCCTTCAACAAATTATGATGTGTGACAATGGTGTTATACTACAATAATACATTACAGAAAAGCCATAGTCAAAAGAATTTAGGTATCAAGGATAAAAAGCAACAACTTCCAACTACAGAAAACCAGTGCCGGCTTGGCGATGGTGCAAAAGATTATGAGCAATTGAATCTCTAGCCTTCACTGAGCTTCCTAATCCGAAAGCAGCTTCAGGTACCATCTCATCATCAACAAGCTCAATCTTCAGCTCCGGATCCATCTCCTCACAACTAATTTCACAAATATTATGCAAAACACAACAAGCCCCAAGAACAATAGGCAAGTCTTGCAGTTTTACCTCCGTCCTCTTCTGCAGGCACACCCACCTCCCTTTCAACCTAGCAAAAGCACCCTTAACAATTTTTTGAATCTCCCCAATCTTCTCATTAAAAGCATGCTGCGTCCAAGTCAAATTTTGCTGTCTGTAAGGCACCAGTATCCAATCCATCAAAGGGTACCCTGAGCTCCCAACAATCCAGACATCCTTAAGAAGACCTCCATTGGCCCTTTGAAACAAAGCAGACTTCTCCAACACCTGATCATCAGGCATTGAACCAGGCCAACCAATACACACATCAGTAAACACCCCTCTTGGATCAACAACACCTTGAAGGGTAATCGAGTAAGACGTTTTCTGATTCCTTTCAGTATGTCTCTTATTAAAATAAGCTGCAACACTAATCTTGGGAGCTATAATAGGTATATGAGTAGTATACATAGACCCAACAACACCGGGTATATCCGAAATTGACTCAAATTCATTCTTTATCTTCCTTAAACCGTCGTCATCAGGCCATTGCAAATACTTGGGCATTAAAACGTTCCTGATAGCAGAACAAACTTCAAGAACTAACTTGTGACAAGTAGAAATACCTAAACCAAACCGCTTTGAGACAAGCCTAAGTGGCTCGCCAGTAGCCAATCTCCAAATACATACAGCAACTCTCTGCCTAACGGGAATTGCGTTACGCAAGGTGGTATCTTCCTTAGCTATAACTGAGTTAAGCTCATCACAAATCATGTCAAACGTGGACTTGCTCATCCTGAACGCTTTCTTAAACTCAATCTCAGGAAAATCAGGCCGGTTGCAATCATCCCACCAAGCTCTGTCACGGTCTTTGACCCAAATCCTCCTCTGCTGCCCTTGCCCTTGCCCTTGCCCTTGTTTCGTCTCGCTAACTCCATCTGAGGCCAACCCATTTGTGGCAGCAGTCAAAGCGGCCGCACCAGCAACTGCCCGAGAACGTTTGCGCTTCATTCGGTCGGTTGCTTGAATCTCAGTATAGTAATCCTGAAAATTGGAGTAGTAGTCGACCATGGTTTTGGCCATTTTCTTGTGGTTGTCTTCAAATAAGAGCTTGTCTTCCCCACTGGCCTTGTTTTCCTCTTCTTGATCGCACTTTTCCTGTTCGTCTATCAGCATTAGGGAAGTGATTATACCCTTCAAAGATTTCGTCTTGTTGGTGTCGTTGTGGTGACTGTTGGTATCATCATTGTTGCAGTGGGTTGCCTGCTTATTGTCCTGTCTTTGACGTTTCTTCTTGGTGCCTGGGGCTCTGGACGGCTCATTCATTTCATCACCGAAGAAAAAAGAATGGGTGTTGGGTTTGGAGAGAAACGGTGTTGTTTGATTCATGCATTTGGGATTGAGATAGCAAATAAATATGTTGAATTGTTGAAGCGGCCAAAGGGTATTCAGAAGCAATGAGTGGCAAAGTCGTACGTTGTTCGGCTGACTTTGCTGGCGATTGAAGGTTGTGTCGTGTGAAAACAAAATTGACAAATATGACTAGAATTGGAGCGTGTACAGCTCAAATGTCATTTCTTTGCTATAAAAAAAAATTCTAATTTTATGGTCAAGGAATTGAAGGAATAGTAAAGTTATGGGTTTTAACCGTTCTCATATATATATATATATATATATATATATATATATATATATAATATTTTAAA
>JANZLC010000008.1:32814296-32827865 GCA_026413385.1 Erythroxylum gracilipes
GTAGGTCATAGGTCCTCCAGTATGTACGGGAAAACTCTCTCCCCCTCGGTCCTTCACATTTGTTGGTAGAATTTTGCTCTGAAATGGGCATTGCCTCGGGTGATGTCCAATATTTCTACCAATGACTCCATATATATTTCGAAATATAAGGTGGTCGTACACCAACCTTGTGTATCACACTAATAAAGTCTCAATAACTTGTACGTGCTCATCTCTCCCATACTTTATAAATGACCGCGTCAAATTTAGAATCCCAAAAAATTCTTTTTGACAATAAAAGGAAAAACATACGATAAGTACTTATAATTTACAATATTTATCTAATTAACGTATAAAAATTAATTATAAATTAAAAAAAATGTACCTCAACTTCCTGATAATAAAAATTCTTTGTCGCCTGAGAGCTATTCTTTCATATATAACCCTCAAGATCAATCTTCTCCTTGAATTTGGATGTCATGTTTCTTGAGCACAGTCCAGACAAAATCAACCTAATATTAAAACAATTAATTTATATCATTTTTAAATGTAAACCTATAATTTAATTATAAACATATGGTGTTTCATTTATTTTCACTTATAGATTGTTGACAATTGTGACGTAAGTTCTTCCATCAACTCTCTCAGCTGCAGGCTGAAGGTAGCCTCCTTCATCCGCATCATTTAACCTTGATATCTTTGTCGGTATAGAGGTGGTGGATGGTATAATAACAGGTACTGAAGGTGATGCCTCAATTGCAAGTGTAGTAGCTAGAGGTATAATATCTGATTCGGTTGTAGTTGTAGAATGTGATGCTTCACTTGGACAATAACTGGCTCCAATCATGGTCTGAACCTTGGTCGCATCATATTATGTTTTCTCTTTGGTGGCATATTTTAACCTAAAATTCATATTTTATTGAATATTCTAGAAATATAAAAATTTTAATTCAATATATAATAATATATTGTTGATTCAATAATTGATTTATTGAATATAATATTCTATTATAAACATAAATTAATCGCTATCAGCACTTAATTGTAAATCAAAATCATCATCATCTTCTTTTTGTATCAAACTCAGACTCTTCTTCAGATCTCTCGCCCTCCTCATCCTCTCTAGATAAAATTTCAACAAATTCATTATCTGGATTGTTCAAAGGATCATTCTCATCATATGTAACATATGCATTTATTTCATAAACGTCTTCCTGAAATGCTTCACTTTCATTTATTTATTCTCCATTTCCATGTGATTCAAAAACACCTTTGGGTTTAACTTTGCAAATGCCCAACCGATTTAACTTATCTCGTCGTAAGCTAGGAAAAAAGGGACATAATACACCTGGATCGCTTACATTGCCAACATGAAAGGTTTAAATTGTCTAAACTTCTTCGCTGGTTGATTTCAACTAGAATGTATCGGCTATTCACTTTTGTACCAACATTAGAAGTTGTATCAAACCAGTCGCACTTAAATATCACACTCTGCTTTATTGGCAATGCAGGGTACTCAATTTCAAATATCTCAATAATTTTACTATAGTAATCCATCAATTCTCCCTTTATGCAAACTCCACTATTTATTGTTGTCATATTATGACCATGATATTCTGCATGATATTTGTATTTATTAACAAAAAACACCAGATACGATTTAACAGTTCACAAAGGTCTTTTCGTAAGATCACATATGAACTTGTTCTCTATTGGATTTTCTAAGGCCTACCAAAAGAAATTGTCATATTAATAATATAATGTCATTTGAACACTTTAATCATATAATTCAATCATTTCAATAATTGTAAGTGAAAACTTACATATTTCTTGAACCATCGAGGAAAGTGTCTTCCAATTTCTTTATTGATATCATCCTATGTTTTCTCGGGCATTAGTTCACATAACTATTCCTTATATAATCTAAAAACATTATTATGCATTTTAGTTGTGAATAACAATAAATTTCAAAACCTAAATAATCAATTTCAACTTACTACACAAAAGGTTGAACCTCTTAATAGTTCAATAAAATGTAACCATGGGTAGCTTCTATTTCTTCCTCTGTTAACATTCTTCTTGTTGAACGTCCATATGTTCGTCCAAGATATGTGAAAATCGATAAGTTACCATCAACATCACTCATTCCTCCCCCATCATAGTTACGAGGAACTTTTCTTTCTCTTGTGTGAACATACGGCTTAAAATAATATGAACAAACTGTACTTGGTTCCTCCACTAAATAAGCACTACATATCGAACCTTCAACTCTAGCCTTGTTTTTGACATTTTTCTTCAAGTGATGCAAATACCTACATTAGTGAATATGGTTATTGCAATTTATGTTATTAAAACATTTTATTACTTCAATTTAAATATTTAATATAATATCCTCTCAAACGGATACATCTATCAATATTGAACTGGACCAGCAAGTTTAGCCTAGTAAGCTAAATGCACAAGTAGATGCTCCATATAGTCGAAGAATCTTGGACAGAAAATACCTTCTAATTTGCACAAAATTACTAGAATTTCCCTTTCTTGTTTTTCTATTTTAGCCAACTTTATTTCAAATGATTTTAAGCTTTTGAAAAACAAGCTTAATTCTGTTATAACTTCCAAAATCTTATTCGATAGCAACTCCCAAAATGCAATTGAAATTAGCCTTTGCATAATTACATGAAAATCATAACTTTTCATCCCAAATAATTTGTATTTCCTTATGTCCACACCCCTTGCCAAGTTTGAAACATAACCATTTGGAAACTTTAAACTTTTCAACCATTCACATAGATTTTGTTTTTGTTTTTTGTCCAAATTGTAACATGCTTTCGGATATTTACCAGTGCGAAGATCTTTATCTAACTCATTCCTTCTACAAAAAGTTTCAAATCAGCTCATGATTTTGCATTGTCCTTTATCTGCCCTTCAATGTTCATTATGGTATTGAACAAATTGTCAAAAATATTTTTATCAATATGCATCACATCTAGATTATGACATATCAAATTAGTTTTCCAATATGGCAAATCCCATAAGATACTTCGTTTTCTCCAACCAAAGTTTTTACTAATGCTTGTATTAACTTCATCAGCTTCAAATTTTGTAACTTTCAACAACCCTGTTTCATCAATCTCTTGCAATATCTTTTCACTAGCTTTGTGAGGGGGAGAAAGTGTTTATACCATCCTATTCTTAATGAACTTTTGTTTATTTTGTCTAAATGGATGATCTGGAGGAAGAAATTTCTTGTGGTTGTCAAACTAACATGTTTTGCCCCCATTTGGAAGATAAAACACATCAGAATCATTGTTGTAATAAGAAAAAGCCAATTTTCCTATTGTGCTCCATCCAGACAACATAGCATATGCTGAAAAATCACTAATAGTCTACATAAAAGCTTCTCTTAACACAAAAATTTTTCTTAAAAAACACATCATATGTCTCCACACCATATTCCCAAAGATGTTGCAATTTAGATATCAATGGTTTTAAGAATACATAAATTTTATTCTTTGGATTTGTAGGCCCTGGCACAATCACTGTTAAAAACATATATGCCTTATTCATACACATCCATGGAGGCAAATTATAAGGAGTAATTATGATTGGCCATGACAAATATTGTTGGCTTGATTGACCAAAAGGTTGGAATCCATCTATTGACAATCTCAACATAACATTTCAACTTTCAACTGCAAACTCATAATGGGTGTTATTGAAATGTTTCCTAGCTAGTGCATCCGATGGATGACTCGTTATTCCATCTTCCTATTCATGTTCATTATGCCACCTTATATGAGATGCAGTAACATTAGAAGCATATAGTCTTTGAAGTCTCAGAGTTAGTGAGAAATAATACATCCATTTCTAAGATACTAATTTCTGTTTCATTGAACCCTTTCCAAGCTTGAACCTAGATTGACCACAAAATTTTCATTCATGTAATTCCACATCATCTCCCCAGCACAACATGCATCCTAATTTGCAGCAATCAATTTTTTAACAGGCAAACCAAGACCCCCAATAAGTTTCTTCATATTGAAAAAACTATTAACTATTGTATGATCAGGAGGCAATGATTCATTATACCATCAAAGAATTTTATCAAAGCTACGATAAGAAATATGTCCTTCAGACTTTATGTTTAATATTTAAGCAATTGAAGACAATAGAGTCATTATCTCACAAACTCGCCATAATTCTTGGTCAGTTGAGTGTGGTAAGTCAAAAAAAATTGCATGTGGGTTTGGCTTTTCTTCAAGATTTTCTATATTATACTAAAAGGTATAACAAACTGCATCATAAACTATTTGCATGTAAGGATTTTTAATTGTACCAACATTATTTGCTCTAAATCCAATCCCCCTTAAAACTCATCCACATTTACTGACCAGTTTACTTTATTACCCCTTGAGGTGCTACAAATCAATGGCTCCCCATGTCGTGTGCACTCAAAATAATTTGGAACAAACTATTTTTTCAACAAATGGCCATTCACTTCATCAATATGAAGGAAATGAATATGTTTGCACTTTTTATATAGAAATCTAATCTTTAGGCCATCCATATATGTAGGTTGAGAACATCCATACTAAATAAAAGCTTCAACTCCCTCAACAAAGTCAGGATTAATGAAACCATGCACCTCATGTAGAAAAAAAAATTATGCTTTTCTTATTTTTTATTGGTCTATTGGAAACCTAGGTAAGAAAGAACAAGAAAACACATGTTTTTCTTACTTTTTCTTTTTCAAGAGAATCAAATATTAAGAAAAAAGGAATAACATAATAATGAATGAATGACTGTTTGCAAAAGTCAATAGATTATGGAAGTAGTGGGTAGATGACCTTACGTTGTCCATCCGAAGCCGGTAATCTTAACTAAACTAATAACGCCGAGCCGACCCATTCTAGACACATAGATGGATGGAACATGTGGGAGGGAGGCGGTGTGAACGCGTTTTGGATTATGGACTTCGCATTCCAAGGAAGGTGGCGGTTGGTGAGGGGCGGTGACTTTGAAATATCAATACACCTTTTCTTTCTATCTACTTTTTTTTATTAAAAAAATACATTTATCATGTTTTTCCATGTATAAATTGATGCTTTATTTTTGAATAATATATAGATTAAACTATATTATGTGTTAATTTAATATCTCATATTGTTTAAATAATTACATTTACGGTGATTTATTCTTTTTGGCAGTATATATTATTATATTGTATACCACAGGAAATGTGGGTGCTGTGATTACACGCCGACGTCGTGTTCAATTAGAACCCGTCGGGTGCGGGAGTACGGACAGGGATACTCGTACTCGCTCCATTGTCCAATCTAACAAGACAATTTATTTTGACGGACGCTCTCTCTGGGGTCTGCTGTACTGCGTCCATCTATACTTTCGTGCAAGTCAAAAGATACACGATTTATGCAGAAGCATTTTGAAAATGTATCATACATTACTTCTGAAAAGGAAAGTAAGTTTTCAATTATAAAAACAACAATAGTATTTGCTGGAAAGAACTCATTAAACAACTCCTGGACGGAGGAGGAGACAATGTTACAGCAAAGCCAGAACTCTTAATAACAGATAAGGATACCATGCCAGAACTAGAAAAGGAAGATAGTCCTGAAAGATAAAGAGCCAAAAATAGTCTTGATATTGTTTTGATCAGATGAATGTTTGAAGAAAGGTCCATGTCTAAATTCTGTTATTTATCTCTAGGTTGACTGCATAAATGTTGCAGCTTAGAGCCAGTTTAAAAGTTGTTGCATTTCCTTTACGGCAGTGATTTGTAGTAGCAGTCTAGTCTTTGGTCGCGTTCCATAGTTGATCACTCTATGAGACATTGCAGGATTCCTCCAGATGAGCCAGGGCATTTAGAAAATAAATAATCAACCGATTCTATTCCTGAATTGCATAGGAAGCAAGTTGTGGAGAATCGTAAACGTAATATTGGTCGTTTGTGCATAATTTATACTTTATAGTAAACCAAAGCATGAAATTAGTTTTCACAAGATAATTCGGAAACCACAGTAACCTCTGTCGTCGGAAAACAGGAAACGGGTTAACTTCTTTAGAATTTGAAAATAGGATTTGTTGAGGAAGACCATTAAAGGAAGCATTTTTTTCCTATTAAGGCATCTTTAACTTGATCTGGAATATTTGTTAAGAGTACAATTTCTTCTTCCAGTTTGTTCTTTGTTTCTTATTGCTCTCTTTTGTTGCGATACAAAGAAGCACAATTTCTAAAAGATCAACCGAAAACAACAACACACTCTTTAAGTTTAATCAACAAATATCAGTATAAAAATAAATTTTTAATAAATAAGCAAACATTGAGATTTACATGAAAAATTCTACAATTTAGAGGGAAATAACTACGAATCATATTGACGAATAAATCCACTAAACTCAAATAGGAAATAGGAAGTTTGATATCTTACCCCGCAATTACAAGTTGTCTCACAAAGTTTCAGGGTTGAAACTAAATTTGATATGTGAATCAACAAACTCTCAAACTAATCCAAAAAATAATAATAAAATGATGAGAATACTGTACTATTTGTTATCATTGTATTTTTTCCTCACTTTTGGTATTTTCGCCGCTCACCCATGAAAAGCTATGTATCTTATCTTTTATATCACGAAATAGGTTTTTTACACCACACATGACCATATCTCTTTAGCACTGCCTCACTTGTAGATGTACACGGTCACAGAGAGCTACATAGTCACCACATGTGGTTGTGTAAGTCATGAACACAAGCATGTACGTCTTCGCCCTTCACATCTGTCTTTATACGATTCAAGAGACTTACACGGTTGATGCACACGATTGTGTAAGTAGAGAACACGGGCATATGACACTTTATATGGGCATGTCTGTCCAGAAAAGGCTTGATTCACCTATCATCTTGTCTTTCACTTGTTCTTCATAACCAAGAACTATAAAGTGTCAACAAGGACTGAAATTCTCGAAAATAGAGCTGGACACATACAATAATCTCCTCCTCGAGCCCAAATATGGGGAAGACATATTAAGCTTCAACAACTGCTTGAGATTCATCTCGTCAAGTGATAAATGCTTAATTGTTGATACATTTAATCCTTGACACTTAGTGATTAATGCTTTAAAATGCTTAAGACACTAACTTAAGTTCATATTGATTTTAGGTACAATTTGGAAGCATAATAACTAAAATGAGACAAAAGCATACTCATTGAGCCATCTTATTAAGATTCACACCAGTTATCTTCATAGAGCAAGAAGGAGAAGGATTAGGATGAAGAGGAGACAATAAAATGCATAAACCATAAAGTATATATTATATCTATATCTCACAACCATAACTAAAAATGTCATGGCCGTGACTAGCATCTCATAGTCATGACATTTTTTGTCATGGGTGTGAGCCTCTTTTGTCCCCAAAAACCTAGTTCTTATTATAAATGTATTATGTTGACGGCTAAAACATTCCAGATTGGAATATTCTTCGTTTTTGGGGTTTTAGGAGCAAAAAAGATGACAGAGGCTATTCATGGCTATTTCTTGGAGATTTATGAAGAAGATGAAGGCCTAACTTCCCGACACCAGTTCGAAGATGAAGTCGACACCGAGGAGCGCATTTAAGCATATCGTCTTTGTGTATCGTGTTCTTTCCCTCTTTTCGGATTGTTTACCTTATCTTGTGTTTATTGATTGGGTATTGTGTAAGAATGATGTTAATGCTCTATTAGATTGTTTTTTATGAAAACCTATTAATAGAACTTGAATATGGTACATATAGTCGTGTTTAAATTCATATGTGGCAACTAATGGTATTAAATCATTAGGGATAACATAATATAGGTTAAATAACCTGAGTTTGTGTAGTTATTGTTTAGATTGATCCATTTTTCTCACTCGTAATGCGACTATTCGATTAAACTTAGAGACTTTGTTCTAAGTTCTCGGATAGTTAGGGTTAATTAAAGAGCTTGTTTTAATTAAATATAACCTAAGGAAAAATCGGGATTAATTGAGCTTATTATTAATCCACGATCAATAGTTCAAAGAGAGGTGTGAAGACGATAATGCAATCACGTATGTTAAATGTATGGAGGTCGAGATTAAACCAAAGAATCGGATTTCAAACCATTCATCAATTTTCTTACTTTTTTGCTATTTAATTTAAGTTTTCAATCTTACTTTGTTTTCTAAATTGCATCATACCTAACCCCCCTGTTTTACATATATATATGATTTAAGAAAGTAATTGGAGTTAATCTCTGTGTTATCGACCAAGAGTCATCACTACTATAGTTGTTGGTCTAGTTATTTTGATTAGTGTTACGACATGCTACGTCAATTTTGGCGTCGTTTCCAAGAAATAATATCCATTGCTTTTATGAATTTATTTGTTTTATTTTATTTTTATTTTTAATTAACTTCTTTCCTTGTTTGGTTAGTTACGGTGCATGACACGATATTCTCACTCTGGTGAATTGAAATTTGATCTAGAAATTGAAAGAACACTATGCAGATCGAGAAGAAAATTTGTACAAAGTTCCTAGGATCCATCACCATCTAACAGGATAATTGATTCTTCACTAAGAACTCAAATAACTTTAGATTTGCTTTCTAATTCTTCTAGTGATTCCATTTTTGAAACAAATTCTAACATGCAGAGTAAAATGCTGATAACACTCTTAAGTAGTTGGCTGCTCATGATTTCAACTTTCAACGTTTGTGCATTGATTTTCCTACTATTGATGTTGTTTTTGAGCTTAAATTTGGTCTAACTCATCATTTTCCTACTTTTTGTGGTATGCCAAGTGAAGATCCTCATAAGCACCTCAAGGAGTTTCATGTAGTCTGTTCTAACATTAAGCTAGCTGGGATATAAGAAGAACAGATAAAGTTGAGGGCATTCCCATTTCTAATTGGGGGATATCACAAAGGATTGGCTTTACTACTTGCCTTCTAGATCAGTCAGTACTTGGAATGAGATGTAAAGATTTTTCTGGATAAGTACTTCCCTACCTCTCGAGCTACGAATATTCGGATGTGTAATTTGACAGCACTAGAGGGAGACATTATATGATTACTAAGAGCATTTCAAGAGGTTGTTTGTTAGTTGTCCTTACCATCAAATCAGGGAACAACTCTTAATCTATTACTTCTATGAAGGGCTTATGCCACAAGAAAGAAATATGATAGATTCAACAAGTAGAGGTGCATTGGTAGATAAGACACTTATTGAAGCCAGAAATCTAATTTCCAATATGGCTGCTAACTCTCAACATTTCAACATTTCAACATTTAAGAGGACCCTAGACCATTAAAAGTTAGTGAAGCTAGTACTGCTACATTAGAGAAACAGATAGCTGGGTTGACATCTTTAGTGAGACAAATGGCTACAAATAGTGCTCAATAAGTCAAAGCATGCAGAATTTGCACATTTGTAGGACATCCAACTGATATATGTCCAACTTTGTAAGAGACATCCACGGAACAAGTGATTTCCAGTTTAACACAAAAGAATTGTGATACTAGCTACCCTTATGCACACAATTCAGGATGGAAGAATCCTCTATTCAACAATTATGGATTGCAAGGACAATAATAAAGCTCCTACCAACAACCATATGGTAACACTTTCATACCCATGGGAGGATATACAGATGTCACACAAACTAGAACCAAAACATTCCAAATCATACCAAACATTTCTTACATTCATTTTAGCAACTCAAACAGGCATACATTACATGTAATTAAATGTTATTTTATAAACAAAACATTTCATACATATTGTGCTTAACAAAATACAACTGTTTTAAGGTTATTAAATACCATTTACATCAAAATACATTATATCTCATTACATTGAAATACAACTCAAAAACAAACTGAATATTTTCAGAACAAAACATATTCTTCTTGGCTGTTGCGGTTGTCTTTGTCCCAGTCTCAAACCTTCTTCTCATAACCTACACGGAGGCAAAACCACCATGCTAAGCATATAGCTTAGTAGGGAATAACTAAACATAATGCATAATGAGTCTAACATTTATATATACAGATTCAAATCATATCACAATAATCTTTAAATGTTCATAATATAGAATACTTCAAACATTATATCTCAGAACAGAATATAATTCATCAATCAATTCAAACATTCTTGCAACAGAACAAAACTTATAAGTATCAGAATAAAATGTACAAATATCAGAATTGAATATCAGAATAGGATATGATCCTTTCAGATCAAGGTATAACTTATGTCAGAACAGAACTTGTTTTGTATTAGATCATAGCTTATCTTTTATCATAATAGAATTTGCTTATATCAAAATTGAACATGTATCAGAATACAAAACAAGCTAGACTGCTAATCCATTTTATAAAAGTGGGCAACAGGCCAGAACAGAAGATATCGTGATTGGTATCTGAAACAAAAGAGACTAATGTCTCTAAATCAAGGGACACTGTAATGTCGATAATTAGGGGACACCGTAGTGTCAATAATCAGGAGACACCGTATTGTCAATAATCAGGGGGACACCTTAGTGTCAAGTTACAGGAGCAGCTGCAGAAACTTCCATGCATGCCTATTTACCCATGACTATGACTTGGTAGTTTCTGAAACAAAACATGTCACAATTTAAAATTCTCATGTAAAAGATATATGACATATCATATGACTTATTCCATCTTGCTTACATTGAATATTTTCATTCACATTTAATCAAACTTAACATGCCTTGTGAACATAAACATTTATAATAATCCACCAATGAATACATTAAGAAATTACACATTACATGTAGTCACACAAGTTCCCAATTCACAAACATTCACAACTAGCACAATACTGTTGTTCTTTAAATCACATTAGCATTCATAAATAAACTTCATTCCTTTAACAACTTATAAGTTACAAAATTAGTTACTTTGTTATCTAATAACACCTTCCTTAAGTTATTACTTCAATTAAAAAATCCAAATCTTATTCAACCTTTAATTAAACTATTCCATATCAAACTAGGTTCATTTTCAAGATCAATTAAGTCCATTCAAACCATTATTAAGTACCTTAACCTTATATAGTCCAAAAATTGTATAAAACCAACATTTTCTACTTCCTAAGTACTTCCCACGACCGTGGGAATGAACCTTATAAATCCCATGATCGTGGGCTCACCCACAACTTCCAAATTGTCTCCAAAACTTGACTTCTTTACTTCCATTCGACATACCTTCACAAAAGACCATCAATTTCACTTCAATCCTACCTTATTTATGCTTCAATACCTCATCAAATTCATATCCAAACCAATACAAAAAATCATTCATTAAGTAACTTACAAATCAATAACTTCCACACAACAAAACCAAACTAGAAGTTATCATACAAGGATCATTTTTCCAGCATTCATTTATCATCTTAACATATATTTCATGCCAATTCAGTTATCATAATACTTGTATTAATACATGCTTTCCCTTACCTAATTACCTTCAAATTCATTCTTCAAAAAACTAACCAAACTAGCCTTTCATGCAACCAAAACACTTCCGAAATTTAGGTAGGTGTAGGATGATCTTAACACCCAAAAGATAGCAACATAAAATATAATTTGGGGTAGCTTTGTTGATGCAATATCTTGCAAGAATTCTAAGTGAAATTGAAGCAAAATTCAGAGCTAAATGAGGGTGAATGGTTTTGGTGGAGATGCTTCAATGAAGGCTGCAGAAACTTCTTACAAGTTTAACACCTAAGTTGCTAGGTCCTAATCTTAGAGGATCGCATGTCACCGATGCATATATCACATTTGTCCTCCCTTTAAGCTACCAATTGTCACGCACCTATTAGGCCATTTGTCACTTAATCAATGTTGCCAAATTTCATTCAATTATACTGCCATTTGTCCCTGATTTACTCATGCCAAGTTTCACTAAATGTATAGGCTTAGTCATCCAATTTTCATATACCAACTTGTCTTGCCACTTGACATTTTCCTTGTCCTAATGTGCATTTTAATACATCAATTTTCTAATGGTATCAGTTAATTCCAAATCACTAAGTGTGATCCATTAAACCAAAATTCAAAATCAAACCAAAATTCACAACATATACAACTTACAATCATGTCACAATTTAACACCTATCATATATGCCTTCATAAACATATAACATTTCAACTAGGGTATAATTTGGGACCTTACACATATCAAACACAAGCTCAACCATCATTGAAAGATATGAAAACATTGGCTTAAAATACCATACAATTCCAACAATAACCAAGAACTAGCATTCAGAATCTGGAGAATCAATTAAGTCATATAGCTACTACTGTTAGCCGATTGGAAAATCAAAGTTTAAGTAAACTTGTTGGGCCTCATTTCTGAAGCCCAACGATCGATCCGGAATCGAAAAACATAATCGGGTTTCCAATCTCTCTAACCATCATCGAATGGTCCTCATTCTCATATCATCTCAAGCCACAAGGCGAGCCCACATGACGAAATCACAACAATTCCAGTTAACTTCTTCTTAATGGTAGCTCTTAGTCTCTAGTTTAAGTAAAAATAAGAACCACCTCATTCGGAGCTCTAGAGCTCAAGATATGCATAAAAATCTAAAGTATATTTATAGCCCGATCAAGCTCTCCAAAACCGACCCCTCACTTCCTTTCCATAAAAATTTTTGAATTTAACACAAAAAGCTGTAAAATTTTATGGAGAGGTAGAAAAACATGTTAGGAATCTTACGCCTCAAGAATCACCTCAATCAGAGGTCGGAAGAAGGAGTTATGGCCAAACAAATCCAACATGTTCATGACTTTACTCCTATTGAACATGCTTTGGCGCAAACGTCATAACTCTCACTATAGGTGTTGGATTGACTTCATTTTTTCGACGGTTAGAAAGTAGACATCTAGGGATACAACTATCATGAAGACTAAAAGTTGAACTTTTGTCGTTTTCTGGGTTAAAACACACGGACCGTGTCAAATCACACGGTCTGCCCGTGTGACCTACGGGTGACATTGTGTCCCTGCGCCCAGAAACACACGGCCCGAGTGAATTCACAAGGGCAGGCTGTGTAACCTACGGGTGTCACCAATTTTTCACCCTCCAAGACCCCTTCAAAGGTTCCTAAACCCACCCTAACATTCCCTTACCTCATATTCTTCTCCAATACCACAAAAAAATACTTCAAATCTATTAAACAACTACAAACATCATTGAAACTCAACTCCAAAGGATTCATCACACACATTCTTCCCAATTTCAACATATACTTCTAACACTAGCAACAATTTGATATCTCAAAAAAAGGGTAAGCACATACATCATACTCAAAATTTAAAGAAACATAATCATACAGGAAGAACTTCTCAATTCTCATTCTCATTTGAAAACAAAAGCAATATTTGAACAAGCTTTACTTACATATCAACACATACATCAACTTAATACAAAATACAAAAGATGCTCATGTTTGATATTCCTATAAAGCTAGCCAAATGGTACTAACTTAATACAAAAGACTCCTAGCTATCTTGGAGTGTCCAAATGCCTTGCAA
>JANZLC010000008.1:32919875-32942619 GCA_026413385.1 Erythroxylum gracilipes
ACTAATTATTTACCTTAAGTCAATACCCAAATATTAAAAATAAATTACAATTTTTGATTTACAACTTACAAGTTACATACTTACAACGTTAATTGTCAATTAATGATTTAAGTTTTTACAATTTTACAACTTTAATATTATCGGTTTATGTTTATGTATGTTTTTAATTTAAGTTGTTTCCAACTTCAACTTTCAACTTTCAGGATCAATATTCAATAAGGTCGTACATTTCATAATTTTCATTTATCCAAAAACTTATCATAAATTACAAATCATACATAAACCAATCTTTATTCAATATAACATAACAACCAAAGTTACCAAACAACTCATTCATCAGTCATCACCTTGACATTCATAAATCATAATTCCATTTCCAATATTCAAATCACAAATGACAAAACAAATCCAATATTCAAATCACAAATGCCAAAACAAAACCGTGAATGTAATCATTCAAAAATTCAATTCCAATATCCAACCAATTCAGATACATGCAAATTGCACATCAAAAAATCAAATTCTAACATCCAAGAAATTCACAAATCTATCATCCAATTCCAATCCAACACAATAACAAATGCAATTAAGTGGGAAAAATTCAAAAACAAAAAAAACACACCCAAAAACACTTCAAGTCTTTGGGTTTGGTCTTCGGGTTAGGTGATGGGTCAGAGGCGTCCGGTGGCTTCCGGTGTAGACCCACTCCCAGCTTCTGTTTAGATCTAGACAGGAGATGAGGTTCGATCTAACAGATCAACACCATAGAAAACAAGGAAACCGCCTGCAGATGGAGCTTTGGTGCAGAAGAAATCAACGTTTTTCTGTTAATCCAACAACAACTCAACAGCAGATGGAGCTATCGCCGACTGTGAATCACTGTTCATGAGAGCTTTTCACTGTTCATTCTTCAAATTCTCTTTCTGTTTAAGGTTTTGTGATTTTGCCTCCACCTCCTCTTGCTTTTATCCTGCGTGGCCTCCGCTTATTGGTTTTTTGTTTCAATGTGATGCTACCTACTTCTCATCTATTGGAGTTCCTCCAAAGCCTCCATGTTACTTCAGTTATGGGTGAGTTATCTCGCTTCTCTACTGGGCAAATGTTGTCCTTACTAGTGGCGACAATCGTAATATAAATGGATTATAATTATCATCAATATATATAAATTATATAAATATAAAATTGAAAATTGAAAATTGAAAATTTTCATTAGCAATTTCTCCAATTTCATTTAACCAAAATAAATAAAATTTAAAATAAATAAACTATATTGTTTGCTTAATTTTATACAGAGGGCGGCGGTTCACATGATGACACAAGCCATTAGTGATACTCCATTAACACAATCATAGGCACCCATAATATAAAACGCATAAACAAATTAAAACCTAATTTAGAGCTAGGGTGATATATATATTTGGTTTCCCATAACAAAAACAACTAGAAGCTTGAAACAAAAGGGGAAATGTACTATATGATTTTTCTTATTTTTCAAAACCATTTAATGTAGAAACACAAGCAAAACAATCTAGGTTCTAGAAAGCAATAGCATAGAACAAATTCTAATTTGTACATGCAATTGTCAGATTTTCGGAACTCGGAGAACAAAGAAGGAGACACGGTGTAAAAAGTGTCTAGAAAATAAATTCAATCATAAACCCTAATTCACTAAAACAAGATTTCCAACCTTAATTTTTTATTAAATCAATAAAAATAAAACAATTAATTTAAGTTAAATAATTGAAGGAGGATCCAATGCCAATGTTGAGAAACTAACCATGATCAAATTACGAGCACAACAAAAAAATTACGATTTTTGATCGGATCATAATAATTGGATAACTTGAAAAATACAAATAAAAAAATCAAATCATACCTTATTTAAAATTTTAGCTTCGATCGGATCATAATAATTTTTTAAAAAATTTAAGTAATTTTCATTAACTATAGTTGAACTATTTATAACATTACAATGAGATCACTCCGTAGGAAAAAACTAAAAAACAACATTACAATATACTAGTTCAAAATATACAATACAAACAAGTCAAACACAGTAATAGAAAGTTACAAATTCCACCTTAACTTCATTGCGATTGACAAGTTATTTGTTGCTTCCTTTTGCTATATCATTAATAATGTTTTTTGCTAGTTGATATTTGCTTATCTCCTCCCTAGAGTAAATTCTTTTGTTTCGCTCCCTTCATAGATTGTATGTTGTAGTTATGAAAGTTGCCTTAAATAGCTGCCCATTCTTCTTTTGTTGTTTAGAAACTCGGATGATCTAATTCAACATTGCATTCTAATCATAAGAAGTGCAGTAAGCTTCCAACTTGTGTTGTATTTGGCTCCACATTGCTTTAGAATATGCACAATTGAAAAAAAAAAGGTTCTTATTTTCAGTTGATAGCTTGAATAGCACAAAAGTTGGATCAAAGCTTCCATGCCATATGTTTTTGATACTTAGTCAATCTTTTATGACTAACCAAGTGATCATTTAGGCCCTAGGGCTTAGACTGTTCTTCCAAAAAAGTTAGGACCATGGCACCACTTGACGTTTAACTTAAAGGATACTATAACAGGATTTGTTAGTGAATAATCCTTTGGTATTAGGTTTCCACTCAACCTTATCCTTACTGTAGTTGCTACTGATAGCTGCTACTAATCACTGGGAAGTATTGAATAATCTGGTTGAAATCTCTAAGGTTACCACTCCATCTCTCTTCAATAATGAATAATGAGACTCCAACATTAAGGGGTATTTAGCTTATAAGATGTGTTAATTCATTCCTCTGAATTAATGGACTAGATTCAGTCCAACTATCATACTACAACCATATGATGTCTCATTTTCCCAATTTATGATAAATCCATATATAGATGAGCTCGCAAAGCTTGAGCATTTGTGTGAGAATCCAAGAGCAACCCCTAAGCATTGGTAATTGAATAACTTGAAAAACAAGAATAAAAAAGAATGAAATCATACTTGGTTCAAAATTTTAGTTGAAATCTTTTTAAACCTTTTTTATTTGTCAACCATGAGTTATTCACACATCTAACCTCTATCAATATCTATAGAGTAAAATGATACTCAACTCTTTGAGGAAATTAGCAGGAGTGTTAGCTCCTTTACAATTATTCTTATAAATAGAAAAAGCATAAAGGTTTTAATTTTTTTAAATTAAATATTTCTATTATAATTAAAGTTAAACTCTAATTATAATTTAATTTAATTTTAATAACATCAAATATGTCATATTTGATTCTTAAAATTTTTCAAACTTTATAATTAAATTCAACTTTATTGGAATTGACATTTCTCTTTTAAACTACTCTTTATGCATAACCCATTAGTTTCCTAGTATATTGACAATGATTATAAATTATAATTATAATTCATAATTAAAATTAGTTAAATTAAATCTCATTTAATTTATCTTTAATTTTCAAATTAAACAAATTATAATAATAGATCAAGATTGACGTTTGACAATCTCATGACCATCCAAATATCAGGAATATCAAAGTGGCTCGACTTAACATGTCTATACATGTTATGATGTATAATTTAATCATTTCTTCATCAAATGTTCCAATTGGACATAGTAAATATATAGTATCTAATCTTTTGAATCCAATCATGTTCATTCATGCTAATTAGTAATTGATTTATCATTAATATTTGAAAACACCTTTTCAAATATCAATTTACTCTAGTCTAAGAATTCCTTAAAACTAATTAAGAATAGTATAACATTATTTCTAATTAATTTAAAGTGATAAATCTTTTATTAACTTACTCAACTATCTTTATATGGCTCATATTGCATCCAAGTACTACCAATTGAGCTACCCTAAATAAGACAAGTTATAAGTAGCATCAAAACACAATAATTCCTATATGAGATATCTTGATAATCTCAAGTCTAAAGATCAATTATATAACTATCATAATAAATAAATTCATAGACACATAAGTAATACTCCATTTGAGATCCTTATAATTGGGTTAGTTAAATATACTTATTCTCTAATAAGTATCTATATGTTTGTTTAAGTATCTTTATAATTTAATTTATGAGATCAATTGCTTTCTTCGTAAGAAAGAGACATAACGTGTACTAGTTTACCAATTTATCAATATTCCGTCTTAATGAAACTACAATTAGGGACAATTTCATAATAATACATAAATGCAAATTAAACCTCATAATTATGATTTTATTATAATTTCAATTACATAGTAATTATTCTAGGAATTTTACTTTTAGTATTAAAATATCAATTGTAATTAACATAATATATAAAGACTAAAAAGTCTTTATTAATTAAAATAATAATATCATACATAAAATTGTAATAAGCGGATTGACTGTAAAGATATAAACTAACAGCATGAGGTCCAATTAAAGAATTTATGCAAAAAAAAATACTTTGAATCAATTTACATGAACTAAAGTTTTGTCAATGAGAAGAGGAGAGATAAAAGGATGAAAAGGGAGTAGTAAAAAATTGAAGACAAAAGGAAGGCAAAGGAGAAATGTTTCTAAAAAACAAAGAAGTAATAAAAAATAGCTCAACTAACCAAGTTTCCATAATTTGGCTTTATAGATATTACAGCTTGTAAAGGATATTGATCCAAAACAGAAACTCAACCTAGCCTCATGAAAAAGACACAAGTATTTTAAGGATAGTTAAGTTTAAGAGTCCTTATAAACTAATTTTACAAAAGGGTTGCTAAATGTTTATGTCTTTTAAGTTTAAAGAGACGTAAAATATCTATAATATATTTACTTAATTTTTGTTAAAAATTACGTATTGATATTTTTTTGATACATCGAAAATGAAACAAACAATTAACGAGAAAAACCAATAATGATCAAGCTCACCTCAAGAAGGGCAGATAGCTCCACAAGACGAGAATCCCATATTAAACGTCCAAGGTCCCTGTTAAACCCTTGTTTGGCCGAGAAATCAGCACAAAAATTGGCCTTACAAGATGAGTTAATAAGATGGATAGCAAGCTAAGAGACAAACTCTAATCCCACTCGACGATAACCTGCATCCCAAGCAAACTGAAGCCCCTGTCAAATTACTTAATGTTCCGCATTAATGATTAAACACCATCCCACTTTAAAATAAAAGCCAACAAGCAAACACCTTTATGATCTTGCAGAATCCCCCTAGTAGCAGGCTCCCCTAGATTACCACGGCAGTCCTATGAATGTTTATTGTAATCCATCCAAATTTAGGACATTCCCAAGAGACCATATGATGGACATCAGTACTGTTTGGCCCAGTGTCTTGAAGAAACATGTTCTCTATGGCCAACTTGTGAATTTGTTGGAACTGTATCAATGGGGAAATAATCTCATTTTGAAATATAAGGGAAATTCTTGACTTCCAAATAACCCATAAATAACTCACAAAAAAGATCATTTGAGACAGCCTATTAGGCCCAAGTTGAACATTGCATTTTAGATTCCCCTTAACCCATTATGCAGGTCCATTATATTGAAGTTTGGATCACCAAAACCATGAAACATTTGCTAAATCTCTCTTGCGTGGGGACAATCATGTAGTACATGTATGATGGTTTTGGCTCTGCCCTCACACCTAGGACAAGTGTCATTTTGTGTCGCAAATCTATGATGTCTCAACAAATTAGTCACGAGTTTCCCATGTAATACCAACCACAATAAGTGATGCAGCTTAGGTAAAAATGGAATCTTCCATAATCTCCTCCAATCACAATTCAAATGAGACGAGTCCAAGCCCTGCCAAGTTTTAAAAGTTGATCTAGAAGAATAAGTCCCAGTAGTACATTTTGCTCCAGATCAAATGGTGCTTCAACTCCAAAATTCTTGGAATAGGGATACTTTGGATTTATACAATAGCCTCGTAAGGAAGCAAATGCTCAACAATAGAGCGATCCCACTTCTTAGCCTCCAAAATCACATATGCCAACTTTCAACGTAGCTAAGTCCCCCAATTCAGCAGTAGTCAACGACATGCCTAGAGGATAATCACCAGTCCAAAGGTCCCTTTAAAAAGATATCTCTAACCCATCACCCACTTTTCATGTCATAAATTTCAAAAGATGCTCCATGCTTCTTACAATTCCCTTCCAAAGGGTAGAGTTTGTGTTCGGTTAATCAAATCACCTTTTATTGAAATATTTGTCCCATAGGATATGAACCTAAAGAGCTCCATCACTATGCAAAATAACCTAGCCAAGCTTACCTAACATAGCAACATTGACATGTCGAGATGACCTAAAACCCAGGCTCCACTCTGCTTATCAAGTAACAATTTATGCCAGTTAATCAGATGATATTTTCGAGTCCCATCAATAGAACCCTAATAAAAATTCCTATTAATTATGTCCAATTCATCATAAATAAATGACAAAAACCAAGTAGTTTGTATCATCTAATTTGGAATCACCGATAGAGTATATTTAATTAAAATAGATCGGCTTGTCGAACTTAAATGTCTACTTTTTCAAGTAGCCAGTCTAATCTTGACCTTGTCAACATTGCCAAAGTAGGTTGATTTTGTAATTTTGGAATGAGTAATTGGCACCCCTAAATATATGCTTAGATTTGAATAAACTTTCATTCTCAAACATTCTATGATTTTCAGCTTGGTTTCCATTTGAAAAAGAAGAATCTAGACTTTGCGAGACTAATTTTTTGTCTCGAAGAAGCACATAATTTAGATAAGATTAGCCTTAACAAATATCATCAATGAAATATTGAAATAGAGAGTACTTTAAATATTTAACCTTACTTTTTTAAAAGTTTAAAATTTTTGAATAGTAGTTGAATAACAGTTGTAATAGTTAAGTATAATTACAAAAAATAGAAATATGATAATAAAACCAAACATATTTTTGTTTTTAGTTTTTATATTACAAATTTCAACTAAATAGTTTTTTGTTTTTTTATTTTAAATAGAAATTAAAAATAGAAAACAGAAATAAAAAACAAAAAAAAAGAAGTGGAATCAAAGGTCTCTTAATTATCCAATTCTAAAGAAAGTCGTAATAAGGGGGTGACATTTTTCTACTAAAAGAATGTGGAAAAGGTAGTCTGCGTTATTTCTGCTTAAAGGTGTCATATTTGATATTTCACATTAGAAGCATGGCCTGTCCGTCTGCGCCTGCACAAAAAAAAAGTGGATTAGGAAAAGAATATAGTGTCTAAATGATACAACTTTACAATCGAAGGACCCAAACCGTAATAGAGTTAAAAAGTTCTTAACAACAGTTACTTCTGTTTGAGGCGAACTTTGCTGCAGTAACAGTGCCACAGGAATGTATTATCACATCAGATCCTAGAACACCTAACACAAGGATTTCAAGAATCTTCACGTCTAGATTTTATTTAAGACATAACATGACGATATGTAGAAGCAGAGAAGCGGATCACCTGATGCCAGTTTTTAACATCATTACATGATGTACATATGGTCTCACTCTCACACTTGTAGATGTTCATAATGGTCTGCAACGCACACTGTGTAGTACATAGAATCGCAAATTTCCCAGTTAGGATTTGGTCCATAGAGAGCCCAGTGAAGCGAAGGAAGTAGATAGGTTTTGTAATTGCTTCAATAAATTCGTCAAAGATCTGTCCACCAGATTTTCTCATCACCTGTAGTATTGCTTGCATCACTAGTTGTAGTACTCTTTCCAAGTACACTGCTACAACAGTAGTTTACTTTGTTTACACTCTTTACGTTCACAAGTTGAACATTGCTTTGTTTCTGAGTTGTTTGGTTTGCTAAGAGAAAAGCTTAACCTTTTTTTTACCCCATTTGCGTTTCCAACTTTCTACCTCAACAAACGCATCATTAGCTTTTGCTGTCTTAAAACCACAAAAAGAGTAAACTCTTGAAAATGGTGGTGATGACCAGAGGACCTGCCATGAACAGGAGTTTGAACAGATAGAATCCAGATATTTTAATTTGTGATGATTGCAGAGAGCAGCAGATATAAATGAGAGGTAGTGAGGACGACAAACAAAGACATGGAAGCTATGGGCCCCCAAAAGCCTGCAGCAGAAATGAGTGGAACTGCAACGCCAGATTAATCGCTTCCGCTTTTCTCTCTCACTCCTTGTTTCACCTCTCGTGTGGCTATTTTCACTCTCTTCTTTTTTATCTTTTTTTCTTTCTCTGTCCGTCTTAATTTTTAATGGGTCCATTTCATGCATCTCCCACCTCTCTGCAGAAGCTTTTCTTTTTTGGCCCTTTCCCATTCTCTTTCTTGCTTTAATGAGTTTTCTGAGAGGTTGTTGTCCTTTATTTCAAGACCCATTTCTCTTGTGTTCCTTTTTTCAATTTGTATCTCGCGGGGAAGAAAGTGAGATTATGAATCTTGTCGTAGTCTGAAAGTGTGTATCTCAGTTTCTTGGGTTTTGGGTTCTCGAAGAAATCCCATTTTTGTGATCATGCAAAAAAATTAGCTTGCTTTTCGTTGTTTTTCTCTTTTCTCGCTGGGGGAGAGAGAGAGAGAGAGAGAGAGAGAGAGGAGAGGTGGGACTGATGCATGGGTAGTCATTTGTTGGATTGTTATCTTGTTCTTTTTCTTTTTGGTTAAAGAAGAAACATAAGTTGCCGCTGTTATCTGGCTTATGTTATACCCTTTCATAGAGATAGAAAGACCAATGATTTCGTAAGAGGGTGTCTGTTGAAATTGGTTGTCTTTGGTTCTCGAGACTGAGAACGACCAACAACATAACATTGTCAATCCGTGGGGAAAAGAAACTACTCTGTCTGTCTTAATAAGTACTATATATAATCATCTTACTTTTGCTTTGATAAAATCCATGACAGTTCTCACTCAATCCATTGTTTTACATATTTCCAAGGTCTTGTCCAAGGCACCGTGTTCCCTCCTCAGTGGAAGGTGGTCTTTATTTTGTATCAAATCTACGACCTCCCTACATTTATAAAGATATCGACTTCCTTTCTGCTTTTCTGATGGATTCCTACAGCTTGCGTCAAGTATAGCTTCGTAATACAGAGTTGTTTTTCAGGTCCATTCTTTCTTTCTTTCTTTTTTCTGAGCAGTAGTGGTGCATGTATGGTTTAGCAGGTTTGTTCAGAACATGACTGAAGAAATAGTACAAACAAGTTAACTAGTAGACCATTATTTCAGTGCTAAACTCAGTAATTGTTCAAATAATTAACAAGTTGGTGCTCGTGCTACATTAATGGCAGGAGGCTCAGTCCAGGTTTTACTTGAAAATAGTTCTAGGTCAAGGATACATTGCTATTAGTAAATAAAATATCGGTGACAGATCCTTGTGCACCTTAAAGCAACTGTTAAAGCCGATACTGGTCAAATTTTTGTGGTATTTTTAGGTAATAAGCATACTGCTACTTTGTATTCCCCCCTGGTTGAGAGTCTCTGTTCCTGTTTTTCTGTTTTTTCTTAAATTATTTTTCACCTTCGATGAGGCATAGGGGGGAAGCTTTTTGTGTCTTTACTAAATGTAACTTGTTCCAGGTACATGGTGGTTGATGAGAAGAACAAGGACTAAAAAGTTTCTTGTGGAATAGAATGTGCTGTATGTCGTTTCTGATCTTTGGTAAAGAGTTCTCTGAGAGGGTGTTGCTCTTTAGTGGCTCATATACAAGCAAGAATTGAGAGCGGATAAACTTGTTAGTGTGATTTTGTGAAACGGGATGGATAGTTTGTCCGGTGTTTCTGTCAACACGATCAGTGGGAATCCTCTTGATGTATGTACAAATGCATCAAACACCACTCTAAACCCTCTACTGCAGTATGATTCGTTTGAACATGGCGGTCATAATCAGAGATTCGGAAGATACATGCCTCAGACATTGCATGGCGAACCTGCTGATAGTGTTAACACTGATACCCACTTCACAAATCAAGCTGGAGTTACTAATTCGGATACATTAATAACATCTTTTGCCAGAGATGTCATGAGATATGGGACGCCGGGCTCTTTGGGTCCTTTTTCCAACACTTCAATTCAAGAACATTTTATGAGCGGGACACCCATTTCTAGTGTTGCAGTTACTCCACTTTATACCACAAGAAATGGTCTTCAAGAAGATTTGAATAGCTTAGCAATTTCAGGACCTTCAACCTATCCTTCGGAAGTTATAAGAACTTGTGATTCAAGTGACTGTTCTAATTCATTTGTGTCCTCTGTGAATCAAGGTTGTTTTGACATGTTCAGTAATATGAATGGGAAGGGAAATTTTTGCAGGTTCTCTGAAACTGTGGAGCTAGGTGGAAAATTTCCATCAAGACCTGCGTTTCATTCTTTAGGAAGCATGGTATCAAATAACTGGTTATTATCAAACGGTTCGGGTGTGATAGATACTCCTTATAGTTCCTGTACACTCAGTAATGAGCTCTCTCTAAGCCTTGCAACATCTCAGCCTTCGAACATATGTGGAACCAGTGTAGTAGATCAGAGCTCGGAAATCAGTTGTGATGACGTAGCATGCCATTGCTTGAAAGGGAAAAGGTTAGGCTCTGAACAGGAATCCTACAAGAGAAATAGTTGTTGTTCCTGCAGATCTAGTCAATGCTTCCAAATAATCTCCGGATCGCAGTTTCTGCTCGTAGTACAGGAAATACTCTCTCAAATTGCAAGCTATTCACTTGAGAATATAAATCAAATGAGACTTTCAACTAGTGGCTCCATAACTGGGACAAGCATGCCAATCTCAGCTGATTGCCCTATTGATGAAAGGACGCTGTTCATTGGTCTTGAAGCATCTCCTAATGTTGATAGGAGATTTGATGTGGAAGCGGATCCCATTTTACAAAAAGGGGCAAGGGACAAGAAAGCACAGTTGCTAACTTTGCTAAAGCTGGTACGTTAATTAGTTTGTTACAGCAAATACTTACGACATCCTCAAATTCATTTCTAACCAGATAGCTTTAGCTCCAGTGGCATGTGATGAGCTTGTCTCATCCTCCGGGGACTCTGGTTCGAGCCTTCCACTTAGTTTCAATCCTTCAAAATGAAGGTTAGGGAAGGACTGGAAATGTGAAGCTGCTAAATCTCATCAGTAGCGTTGTAGTATTACACACTTGGTGCAATGCCAAACCTGATCTATTGGACTGAACACTTTGAATTGATTGTTGAAGTTATATGAGCTGGAGGGTTATAACCAAATTTAATTTTAATATGGAACTGTCACTAGAGACATTGTATTGTTAACCATTTCACCAGTACGTAAATTGATGGAATGGCACTGCCCAATTTGGAGTTTGCTAGTTTCTTTTTGTTTCAGTTATCTGAGGTTGGTGTGGTTAATTTACTAACTTGTCTATTTCCTGTTTCAGGTTGATGACCAATACAGCCAATGCTTGGATGAGATACACACTGTCATCTCTGCATTTCATGCTGCGACTGAGTTAGACCCTCAGATACATACTCGCTTTGCTCTACAAACAATCTCTCTTTTGTACAAAAACCTTAGGGGGCGAATCAGCAGCCAAATCCGTGCAATGGGAGTACATCTTGATCCTGGATTTATGGGACAAACAGAGGGGTCTTTTGATTCTTACTTCCAAAAGCAATGGACTCTCCAGCAGCTGAAGAAAAAAGATAATCAACTATGGCGACCCCAGCGAGGTTTGCCTGAAAGATCTGTCTCCGTCCTGCGTGCATGGATGTTTCAAAACTTCCTTCACCCGTGAGAGCCCTTAATCTATAACATCTGAATATTTTGATTCTTGATCTCGCATTGTTGTGTAATTACGGTGTAAATGCAAGAGTTTATACATCAGTATGATATTCACAAATTTTGCGTCAGGTACCCTAAGGATGCAGATAAGCATTTACTTGCACTGAGAAGTGGATTGACAAGAAGCCAGGTAAATTTAGGTGGCACAGTTGGTTTTAAACGATTTTGGAATTATAAGTGCGAACATGTGTTTTTGATTGATATGAAAGACAGTGATGTATATATATATGTATATAAATATTTTAATCTCAAAGCGCCCGTGAATGTTGAACTTTCATAAATATAACATTGGGATGAATTACGTATAGGCTGCTAATTAGAGCTAGCCTTTGTTGACCATATTTCTCCCACTATCCAGGTATCTAATTGGTTCATCAACGCTCGTGTTCGGCTATGGAAACCGATGATAGAGGAAATGTATGCTGAAATGAACAGAAGGAAGGCTCAACAGAGTGGAACTGGAAACAGTCTCAGGGGCGAGATTAACCTCAGTAATTCAAGATTGAATGTCAACTAAAGTTGATGGAGAAGCGTAGATACTAGACATTTTGTTAATTTGGACGAAATGGATGATTGTAGATAATGCCTATAATGATGTGGGCAGGGGCAGGGGGGATTGTGTTTGGTAGATTTTTATCATTCACCACCAATGTCTTACTATAAATCTGAATTGTAAGTGAATTAAATTAAAATTTATGTGTACAAACATTTCGGATTATGTTTCATTAATTTGCATTTATTATTATTAGTTTGTTTACAGATAGGACGTTAGCTGATAAGATTATCCTTGATATAGAGAGGACGATGATCAAATCGTACGTAGATTTCTTTCTTATAGATATGGTTACTAATAAGTAGTTTGATTCAATTATGATTTAATAATTCTTTAATTAAATAATATTACCATATATAAATTGAACATAATGTGAGTCTATATTATAACTTAAGTATTTTATAATCAATTTAATAACAAATTAATACAAAATAAAAAAATAAAATCAATAAAGTTGTAACTTAATAATACTTATTCTACTGATTTTGATCTAAGTTAATGCGTTAATGTTATGAATTATGCTACGTAGTCATTTAAATTTGTGGCCTAATTGAATAATTGGAGGTATTCATAATGTCACTTTAAAAAGCATTAGATGATAATCCAAACATGATTTTGGGGCTAACATAAAATAAATAAATAAATAATATATTGCTTCAATATAGTTTGATAATTTCTTATTAATTTATGTTATTTATTCATTATATTTATTTTATGTACAAGGTACTATTGTTTAACTTTAGTTAAAAGTTAAAAGGTTGTGTAGCCAGTTCTAAGGTTAAATTGCTAGTTAATGTGCTCACCTTTATTTTATTTTTTGATAAAAGGAAAGATAGCAAAGTAGATTACAATAAGATACGAGGAAGACAAATCCCTGATAAGTCCTTCAGAGGGATGAAGTGGCACCCAATGGGTGTAGTGTCAAGGTAATGGATGTCGATATCAAGATGAACTGCATAGTTAGCAAGCCAGTCGATGCTTCTGTTGCTCTCTCGATAGATGTGTCAATGAACAACAGTCCAGTTTCGAGTAAATAGTTCGTAAATTCCCAGTACAATGGGATGAAGAGCCTGTGAATGGTTGGCTGAGGAAGAAAGGATAGTTATCACCTCGATAGAATCCACTTCAAGCTTGATCTAGCGATAGCCCAGATTCCACGAAAGAGTAAGTCCAGTAAAAACAGCTCAGAGTTCTGCAGACATTGCTGAGCACCAGTCAAGATTTTGAGTGAAGCTGCCAAGCCAGTTGCCTACACTGTCTTGTAGCAATCCTCCTATTATGGCTATGGCCGAGGAACGTTTGCATGCTCCATCTGTGTTTAATTTCACCCATCTCGTGGGAGGTTTGCTCCATCCACCGAGGTGTGCTTGGCGAAGGCGATGTCCAGCATTCGATCTGCGATGCCATGCGGGGACTGGGGGATCAGATCTACATATGACAAAATAAGAGAAACTGGTGAGTAAGGCGAAGTAAAGTGTTCATCAAAGAGGGAAAAATTCTTCCATTTCTAAAGGAACCATCAAGTAGTGCCAAAAGTAATCGACCAGTTATGTCTAAGTATGCGTTGATGATTTCAAAGATTCATAGTGATCCACTCCCGAGGTAGCATAGTAAAAAAAATCAGAAGAAATGATTTGGGAAGGGAATTTGTGCCACACTTGAAGAGCTCTGCCATAGTCTCGCACTATGTGAATCGAAGATTCTACCATTCGACAATGATAACAATCGTCGTCCGTAGTGAGGTGTATGCGTATGCATTGTTGATTCGTGAGTAACTGGTCGTGAGTGAGGAGCCAGAGGAAGGAGCGAATGCATTGTGGTCCCTTCCACTGCCAAATGCCCTTCCAAATACCCTGATGTGATGCATTGTCATGACCTAGTAGCAAGAAATAAATGGAAGTGATGGTGAATTGTCCAGTATCAAAAAGGCCCCAAACTAACTTATCCTGCCTTAGAAAGGGTTATGGGGGAAAAGTCTCGGCTATAGCCCTACAAATCGATGTCGGGAGGTAACTATGAATAACGTTCCAATCCCACGTACCATTTGTGGCCATAAATTGTTGGACACTGTGGTTGGTAAAGTCATCCGGGATTAGGGAGGTAGTGTGGGTAATGAAAGGTCCTGCACTTGCAATCCATGGGTCTTCCCAGAAGCGCGTTGTCGTGCCATCTCCGATCATCCATGTCATGCCCTGAAGCACAATGTGCCAAGTTGCCTTTATGCTCCTCCAGATCATGGAGCCTCCGATTGTATCAAACGAATTGGGGGGATTGGTGGCGTCAAAGTTGTATTTGGCGGAGAGAACTTTGATCCATAAAGCATGAGACTTTGCAATCAGAGTCCAACCTAATTTCACTAGGTAGGCGTCATTGGTCTCTTGGATTTTTTGGATGCCAAGACCCCCAAGTTCTTTCGGTTTGCAAACCTCCTCCCAGCTTACTAAGTGGATCCCCTTATTTCCATTTGACGCACCCCACAAAAATTGCCTTAGAAGTTGCTCCAGCTCATCACAAAGGTGGCGGGGTAGTCTTACTGTTTGCATTGTGTAACTAAGAAGGGCTGTTATGACAAATTGGGCCAACGTGATGCATCTGGCAAGAGTCAATAGATTGGCAGACCAGCCTATCAGCCGTTGGTGAACCTTATCCAGGATGTATTGATAAGTACGCTTAGTTGCGCGTTCATGTAAAAGAGGAACTCCAATATACCTTCCAAGATCTGTTGTCAGTTTGAACCCCAGAGCTCGGCTTAAGGAGTTGGACAACCTAGGAGGAGTATTTTTGGAAAAATAGCATCTAGATTTTTCTTGGTTGATGCGGAGACTAGAAGCCGCACCGAAGGAATCCAGAATATCCCGGATGATGGAAGCTTAACTCGATGACATTTTAGCAAAGAGGATGAGATCATCAGCAAAAAAACAGATGCGAGAAAGGCGGTCCTGTTCTTCCAAGTTTAATAGGTTGCCAACGTCCATGTGCCACTGCGTGGTTAATGGAGTGACCAAGCCTTTCCATGTAGAGGACAAACAGGTAGGGCGATAAAGGGTCACCCTGTCGAATACCTCTGGACAGACGAAAGGTGTCACTGTGCTCTCCATTCTAAGTCACTTGACAGGAGACCGAGGAGATGCACTTCATAATAAGGTTGATCAGTGAGTCAAGAACACCTATTTCGATTAGCATATCTTGGATGAAGTGCCATGACAACCTATCGTACGCCATCTCGAGATCCACTTTAAGAGCCGTAATCCCTTTACGACTCGTTTTCTGTCTCATGGTGTGGATGAATTCTTAGGTAATGATGATATTGTCCGTAATTAAAAGCCCTAGGATAAAGCTGCATTGAATGGGGGAAACCAGGCTATCCAGGTAAGGTTTGACGCGACTAACAATGATCTTGGTAATGGCCTTGTAGATCATTGAGCATAAAGCAGTAGGACGGAATTGTGTAATCGAATTAGGACAGGGGATTTTCGGTATCAGGACCACAATGGTACGATTGAGTTTGGACTCCCAAATCTCATGCTGGAAAATGCGTTGTAAGAATGAGGTCAGAGAAGGGCCGTCAGTGTCCCATTGGGATTGGTAAAAAAGAGCTAGTAAGCCATCAAATCCCGGTGCTTTGTTTAGATCCATGGAGAAGAAAGCCATCTTGATAGGACTGAGTGGACTATTTAGATCAGCTTTAGCCTAGGGAAGAAGGGAAGGGATGTAACACCCCACTCCCGCGTGACCCGAACCCGACATCGAGGGTGATATCCGAATCCGTGTCCCGCGAGGGTAGCATGCTATATCACTCAGTAAACTCAGTATCAAAATTTATTTTTAAACATTCATGAGCTCGAAAAACAGTAGACAGTCGAGCCCGTGTTAATTTGGATACCATTCCAGTCATTACAAACATTCAACAATAATTTGAAATAGTCATTTAATGTATACCAAATTTGAAATAGTCAAATTATTGTTGAATGTTTGTACTGACTGGAATGGTATCCAAATTAACGCGGGCTCGATTGTCTACTGTTTTTCGCGCGCGTGAATGTTTAAAAACAAATTTTGATACTGAGTTTACTGAGTGATGTAGCATACTACCCTCGCGGGACACAAATTTGGATATCACCCTCGATGTTGGGTTCGGGTCATGCGGGAGTGAGGTGTTACATTTAGGTGGTATCAGAGCCCAAAAGTACGAACTTATCTGGGCATGAGCTGAAACATAGGTCAAGTTACATGCATTTAAGTCATGTAGTAGCAGACCGTGGCAACTGATCCTTAGTCTGAGTCGTATGAGTCTGAGTTATACGCATGAACCTGTGTTAATTGATTAAATGTGAGAAAAGTGACGATATGTCAGAATATGAACAAATGAAAGTGTATGGGTAATTAGGAATGAGAAAGGAAAAATGGATAATGCTAGTCATATTGTACCGTGGTTATAAACCCTCGAATGTGATATAAATGTGCATACCTTGGCATGGGCTGATTTAGGAAAGAGGTGGTATCAAAATGAGTAATGAGACCTAAAGTGTGTAAATTGAGTTGAAAGAAAACGAAAATTTCTATAGCCTAGAGAGGTCAAATTTGGCCATAAGAGGAATATCGGTTAAAGTATGCCTATAGGAGACTAAAAGTTTAGGATAACTAGGTATTTATGATTCTTATGTTCGATAAAATGAGGATAATTGGAAATGAGTGAAAGTACCTGGTTTGATAAGACAGATATAGATTTACTACGTTTGTATTGGTGTATATTATGGAGGATGATAGCAATATTGTGATGAGATCGATATTGCACCGTAATGTTCTACCTTTGAATGAAATAGTGAAGCAACCGTATTGTCAGGAAGAAGTAGAAATGGTGAGATTACAGTGTACAAGCTCGGTTAAAAGAAATAATTAGAATAGACCTGGACTTGAACGGTGAAAGCTGTGATTTAATGGGAGCATCTAGCTTGGCTACTACAATTACATTTCTTGATGATTCTGTGTAAGTCCTTGAGTAACTAATTCATCAGTGCAGTAGTATGATCACATGCTATCCTAAATTTTTCATTGAACTTCCCTTTTCTCGACCGATTTCAGCAGTTCCTTTTTCTTTCCCAACGATTATACAGTGACTTATGCTAATGTCTGTTCATTTATACCTATTGCTCTCACATATTTCAATCTCTCTACAAACATATCTTCCTGTGTTGGAAACCCCATCATCAGAGATAATTTATGGTTCTCGGACATATTCATACAGATTATGATGTAGACCGGATTTCACCTCACCTTAACAAGAATGTTTCCTCGACTTGCTAAACTTCTCTTAAATAGTGGGACACTTTACATCATCATAAAATATATATACACTCTCAATAGCCTTTTCTTACTCTTATACTTGAGTCTTTGCTATGGTGATAATTCCACTATTCACTTTTGATGAAGACAACACATCACAACTTTTCTTGGAGACTTGTCATCTAAATTCTTGTATTTGTCAGTTCCTTTCTGAAGCAAACCCGATTGAATCAAGCGGGAGGCCTTAACCTCTAGACAAGGAAAGAATCACTAAATTTCATTGTTGAATCGAGAGAAGAGCTTATGATCTCAGCTACTGATCAAGGAAGGCCTGCCTTCATGATTGATCATAAACTAAATGACCTGGCTTTCTGACCTTATCTCCGTGATTTCTTGGTACCAATCTCACTATCATCACTCACCTATTGTCCATAAGTACTTATTGGTCATTCTTAATATTGCAAGACAATCTATTTTGCCAATACGAACAATTCGTATCATAACATCCTATAGTCAACACATCCTCACTAATAAGGCTCAATGGGGCCTTAACAATTTCATTTACACAAACTCCCTGGAACATACCATCCCAAAACCTTACATCTTACCTAGAGATGTATCCATATCAAGTCTTCAACCATTTACAGTCGCTAATAATACTGACATTTCAATTTATTCTTATTCCTACCCATGATCAGGGTTCATCCTATGATTAGAACATAAACCGATTTTTATAAGCCAATAACGTGCCTTGCACTTTCTTCCTCACCTTAACACACATATAGACGGTGATTCTACTCTAGTTTTTCAGTATTTACCTCTTTTTCTCACGTGTTTTTAGTGCACTCTTCTTCTTTGAGTTATCGTCATTTCTATAATCACACGTATACATACAATCCAACCTTAGGCGCATTTCTAACTTCCTCCATATTACACTTTATGTACCACGAATTATCACTTATAATGCTCAATCCATTTTAAATAATAGGCCCACTATAAATATAAAGCATTAATTTACAGAGCTTGCAGAATACAATTTTATGAATAACAGTAAGATGATTCTAATGCAGACATAGACTGATCCCGACCTTTATTCTTCATTTGACTTATGTAGACATACTCCCATGAGCCTAACGGGGTATTCTTCTGAGTCCTGAAAAATATTTGCAAATTTTTGGGTGAGTTTTGCGAACTCAGTGAGAAACCATCATCAATGGTTCACCCAAGCCATGCAACACTCAAATAATGCAAAATTAGCTCACCATTATACAGTTAAAAGTACCACATGAACCACAGCTATTTTCACAAATGAACGTTCAGAAATACCACATAATTGCACTCCTGCAGCAATTCACAGTCATTTTATAATTACGGATTCAGAAGTATCACATAATTGTACTTAAGCAAATCACAGTCATTCCAGCATATCACAGTTATTTCGCAAGTTCACGTTCAGAAATACCACATGCTTACAATAATAAGTATCAGGCATTTTCACCTTTCATTCAATCAAATTTATCACTCAAATGCATGTGACATGCGTATGTGACCCTTTTTTCGGTTTATTACAGTGTTGTGACCTAGCGCCTGAACTGTCCCAATATGGGTGCATTATGCGTTAAACGTGTTTTAAGAGTAGGAGAGCCCTCCGGGTATGTACTACTTCAAACGTTTAGGGGTAGGAGAGCCCTCTAGGTATGCACTACTTCCCTTCGAGCTCTAGGAGCTAATACAGTGAACCTTTAGCTTTCGGTAGCTGCTCTGGTCACAACTATCATTATCTGTTCATGTATTCATGTATGAAATGCATCACTCACAATTATTTATCCCATTCAATCACGTTCTCATATAGTCGGACCTTAGTCCAGCCTTACCCATTAAAGCGGAGCTTTTCACAATCTCATTCATATCTCTGTATACATTTAACACTCTCATATATATAAATGTAATTCATCCAGTTTATATTCAGTAATATCACAGTCACACATTCAGAAAACAAATTGCTCACAGATTCAATTCACAAATAGAGAACACTTCTATGTCATCACTTCCAATACATCGGACCTTCTGTCCGGAACCCATAATCAGAACACAATTCACAATCCCACCATTATTCACCACAATAAACATATCATAATGGAAAGAACTATCTAGGTCACTCACCTATACTTCTGAGCTAATACCTGGTAGTCTCAGTAATGTCGCTAGACTGACGCTCCAACTGTGCCTCTATAACAGTCATAATATGCAAATATTACCAAAATTCAATCCTAAACATTTCAAAATGCACATGTAGCGATTAAAATGTGTACAATGCATGTTCATGATATTTCTGGCCTTAATCCAAAATTTTTCATCACAAAAATCCGTCTAAAAATTAAAAATCCAACGGCATCGATAACCAA
Organism: Erythroxylum gracilipes; assembly: GCA_026413385.1. Lineage (NCBI taxonomy): Eukaryota > Viridiplantae > Streptophyta > Magnoliopsida > Malpighiales > Erythroxylaceae > Erythroxylum > Erythroxylum gracilipes. The sequence goes on from JANZLC010000008.1 coordinate 32,939,862, forward strand.
ATTGGCCCCAATATAAATATAAAGCATTAATTTACAGAACTTGTGGAATACAATTTTATGAATAACAACAAGATGACTCTAATGCAGACATGGACTGATCCCGACCTCTATTCTTCATTTGACTTCTGCAGACATACTCCTATGAGCCTAACGGGGTATTCTTCTGAGTCCTGAAAAATATTTGTAAATTTTGGGTGAGTTTTGCGAACTCAGTGAGGAACCATCATCGATGGTTCATCCAAGCTATGCAACACTCAAATAATGCAAAATTAGCTCACCATTATATAGTTAAAAGTACCATATGAACCACAGCTATTTTCACAAATGAACGTTTAGAAATACCACATAATTGCACTCCCGCAGCAATTAACAGTCATTTTACAGTTGCGCATTCAGAAGTATCACATAATTGTACTTAAGCAAATAATAGTCATTCCAGCATATCACAGTTATTTCGCAAGTTCACGTTCAAAAATACCACATGCTTACAATAACAAGTATTAGGCATTTTCACCTTTCATTCAATCAAATTTATCACTCAAATGCATGTGACAAGCGTATGTGACCCTTTTTTCGGTTTATTACAGTGTCGTGACCGAGCGCTTGAACTGTCCCAATATGGGTGCATTATGCGTTAAACGTGTTTTAAGAGTAGGAGAGCCCTCCGGGTATGTACTACTTCAAACGTTTAGGGGTAGGAGAGCCCTCTAGGTATGCACTACTTCCCTTCGAGCTCTAGGAGCTAATACAGTGAACCTTTAGCTTTCGGTAGCTGCTCTGGTCACAACTATCATTATCTGTTCATGTATTCATGTATGAAATGCATCACTCACAATTATTTATCCCATTCAATCACGTTCTCATATAGTCGGACCTTAGTCCAGCCTTACCCATTAAAGCGGAGCTTTTCACAATCTCATTCATATCTCTGTATACATTTAACACTCTCATATATATAAATGTAATTCATCCAGTTTATATTCAGTAATATCACAGTCACACATTCAGAAAACAAATTGCTCACAGATTCAATTCACAAACAGAGAACACTTCTATGTCATCACTCCCAATACATCGAACCTTCTGTCCGGAACCCATAATCAGAACACAATTCACAATCCCACCGTTATTCACCACAATAAACATATTATAATGGAAAGAACCATCTAGGTCACTCACCTGTACTTCTGAGCTAATACCTGATAGTCTCAGTAACGTCGGTAGACTGATGCTCCAACTGTGCCTCTATAATAGTCATAATATGAAAATATTACCAAAAATTCAATCCTAAACATTTCAGAATGCACATGTAGCGATTAAAATGTGTACAATGCATGTTCATGATATTCAATGCCTTAATCCAAAATTTTCCATCACAAAAATCCGTCTAAAAATTAGAAATCCAACGGCACCGAAATTACCCAATTCGGACCTCTCTAGGTCCAAAAATTAATCAAACATTGATTAGAAAACAGTTACCCGACCCCTGTACTTTGGTCCAACCAATTCACATCAATATCACCTCTAAAAATTCCCACTTTCTCATAAAATGAAATTAAATATTCTACGAATCCGATACCTCAAGAATCAGGTCAATCGGACGTCGGATGAAAAAGTTATGCACCAAAGAAGTAAGAAACATGAAATTAAAACAAAAATCGCATATATATATATTTCAAACCTTTCAGCTCGCCCTTGCGAGTCGGCGAAATGACTTGACTCGCCCTCGCGAGCCGTCTCTCTCGCGAGAGGCGAGCTTTTAGCTCGCCTCGCCCTCGCGAGGCGTCTCCCTCGTGAGGGGTGAGCTTCCAAATTGATTTTCCCTCCTTTTTCTTTTTTCGAATTTCAAACTTGAATATCCCTTTGTACACTTATCAGAAAATTACAAGACATATGTCATTGGAAAGATCATGAAAAACTCTACAAGTTTCATGTAGGACACAAAAATCAATTTCACCCCTAAGGGTGTCAAAAATACACTCAATGCTACTGCAGTGTCTCAAAACAGGGCAGCATTTTGTAAAATCCACAACTTCCCATTCCCTTTGCTAAACATTACAAGATTTTTCTAAACGAAAGATCAGAATGTGTCCTACAATTTTCATGAACAACATGGAACCAAATTCAATTGCTAAATTGGTCAAAAAATTCAATGAATGATGCTGCCTCTACATTTGACCTGAACAGAACTACCAATTTCTAAAAATTATAACTCCTTGAAAAAATGTTGAAAAATTCTCTACCTTATACCCCTGGAAAGATCAGACAACATACTTCAATTTTCATGAAGGGCTTAAAAGCCAATTCTATTTCTAATTAGGTCAATTTCTTCCATGAAGGTGGCTGCCCTGGTAACTAGCAGATTACCTAATTTAGGTCCAATCTTTGCAAATTCATAACTCCCAAATTTTGACATCCAAAATTTGCATGCTATATCTCATTTTAAATTTAATTCCTTACCCTACAACTTTCCAGAAGATCACTTGAAACAATCAGAATCACAAAAATCTATAATTTAGCTTCCAAGCACAATACTCACAAAACCTACATTTAGGGCTAGGTTCCAACATAATGCACATAAACAGCCAACATTCAACAGGTCATAACTCTCAACATACATATCGAAAAATTGCATACTTAGTGGAAATAAAAATATGACAGGAACCTCTTCAACTTTCATTCAGACCAATTTCACAAATTCACCCTAATTCAATCTAGAAAAATCCATCAAAGTTTCAGATTATCAAGTTCGGGTACT
>JANZLC010000008.1:32949427-32967702 GCA_026413385.1 Erythroxylum gracilipes
GGAGGAGGAGGAGGAGGGGGAGGGGGAGGAGGAGGAGGAGGAGGAGAATTATTATTATTATTAGTTTTTAAATATTTTATTACTATTATTAATATTTTTAAAATAATAATTATTATGATTTTCCTGCATATTATTAGTATTATTACTACTACTCTTTTTAGTACTTTATTTTTATTTTTACTTTTTTTAAAAAAATTTATTTTGTTTTATTTATTTCTATTTCTTGTGAGTTATTTGAAAATAATTTCTTTACTAGTTAAAGATAAAAATACTTATAACGAACCTCTTTGCCTTTAGTAGAATTTTTACTAAATTATTGGTATTAAAATTGTTACTATTATTTTGTCCACATATTCAAATATTCAATGCGGAAGTTGCATACATAAAAGAGGAAGAGAGGCTTATTTGTTTATTTTTAAATAACAATTAAAAACTTGAGTAATTGTATAGCTCTCTTCTTCGGTAATACACGTAAGTATTGTCTATTGAGCTGGGCTCATTCTCGGTTTAGCAGACTGAAAGTCGTATCCTGCAGTCCATAACGCGACACGCGACTCAGATGCCAAACATCCATTATTTTCCTAAAATTAAATTAAATAGAAGCTACCAAGACCATCAGCGGTAACGAAGAAATGATGGGTCTGATCACCCGGAGCACCGCCTCACGCCTCCCTATTCTCCACCGCAGCGCCACCACCGCCCTTTCCCTCCACACTAACGTCCCTTCCCTGGCCCCCGAGGTAGCCACACCCACTCCATATGAGCGCCCACTTCCTCCTTCAACGTCCTCCCCGCCCGGCCTCTCCAAGGCGGCGGAGTACGTGATTTCGAAGGTGGACGATCTCATGAACTGGGCCCGCCGCGGCTCCATCTGGCCCATGACTTTTGGCCTTGCTTGCTGTGCCGTTGAGATGATGCACACCGGCGCCGCCCGCTATGATCTGGATCGCTTCGGCATCATATTCAGGCCTAGCCCTCGTCAGTCGGATTGTATGATTGTCGCTGGTACTCTTACCAATAAGATGGCTCCTGCTCTCCGGAGGTAAGTTTTTTGGAATTAATAGCTCTAGGGTTTCCAATGCTTCTTTGTTTATTTATTTCTTGTGCTTCTTCCAGGATCGTCATCTTTTCTGCTCTCCTTGACATTGTTCATTAATTTGTTTATTATACGCTCTGGTATATGGATATTTTAATTTGTGGATATTTATGCAATTCAACTAGTTTTAGATAAGATTAGGATTTTAGCGCTACTCCTTTCTGGCTACATCTTCATTTGAGCTATTGGCACGTTTTTCTGCGGTACTTATCAACTTGTTAACTTGGTAAGGTGGTCTCTGTGTGCAAAAGTTCTTTTCATCTAAAGGCGGAAAATGAGATAGGTTCTATTAATAGTTATTTCCCTATAGTCTGCTTTCTCTGGATGCGAGATTAAATTAGAATTTCTAAGTTTTTGTTTGTCCTCATTAATTAGTCCCTTACCATGTTCACTTAGTTGCTCTTTCCACTCGGACCATGTAGATGTTTCTCTTTGCGTTTAGGGCTCCGCTGGGCATTCATTTTCATTACATCCTTTGGTTTTTGATTGCGGGAGCTACATTAGAAGTTTGGTTATGTATCATGTTTTTACAAATGCACAAGGACATGTGTGTGTTGTGTAGAGGGTTCTACGTGGAACTTTTGTGGTTCTAATTTTTGGTTGCTTGGTATTGAAGTAGAAATGGTTGAGGTCCATCTTCAATGTGGCTTTATGAAGATGTGAGTTCATGCCAAAATTTCATTAGATTTGTATATTGTGCCTGGGTTAGGTTCACCTTAGTGTGGTCCAACACTTGTGCCAGTCATGTTCCCAGGATTTGAGACTTTGACGAAATAGGCATTGGGATTCAGATTTGAATTTCAATTTTATAAGAGTTTACTGAAGCAAAACTTGGGTATTTTCTCCTGTTTTTGAGTAGTATCATGTGCTAACATTCTTCTTAGCTAAGGAGACTGCTATAGCACATTCATCTGTTTTGTTTCTTATGATATCATCCAACGAGGTTAGCTTTAGATGTTGTATTAGTTTGTTAGACCTCCTGTAACAAAGGTGTACCGGAGAAGGAATAGGGGTGAGTGCAGGTGATCACATGGGCCAACTTGGGGAAATGTTGGTTATATGGGAGCATATGGAAGCTTCTATAGCTATGGCAGGGTGAAACATGTCTGGATATGAGTGGATAGGGTATAGATTTGGTTATGGGAAAGAATACGACTAGTGACAATGAAAAATTAGCCAAATCTCAAACCAGAAGTGAAGCGCCAGTTGCAAGGGTCTGAGGTTGAGGTTGTTCAAGAAAATTTTCCTTTCTCCTTAGGGATTGTGGATGTCATTCTTGGGGTTGACGATTTGATAATGCTGGGTGAAAGCCAAACTCGAGGGGTGGCTTATCTCTTGCTATTATGGGGCCCTCCTTCAGTTCAATTGTGAGGTCAATAAGAGATGGGGTTGTGGATATTGGGTGGAATTAGGCACTGGCGATGAAATTGCAGAGAGAACTGAGGTAACAGAGCACCTGAGAGTGGAAGACCTATGGGGCAGATCCAGTCATGAAATTGTATCATAGAAGGATTAGGGGTGAGTGCAGGGGATCACTTGGACATCAACTTGGGGAAATGTTGGTTATGTGGGAGCGGATGGAAGATTCTATAGCAGTGGCAGAGTGACATGTTGAATATTAGGGGGTAGGGTATAGAAACAGTTATAGGAAATAATAAGACTAGGAGAAATGAAAGATTAAGTAAGGAGAATCATTGTAGGATTGAACCATAGGCTGGGGAGAGTATTGGCCTCTCAAATAGCCAGGTTTGGTGATACTATATTGTGTATTGCTGCATTTCTCATATTGCTATTATAGTTTATTTGAGCTACTATATTTCAAACTCTATTATCAATTTACACTATTCTACTTCCTGAGCATGCTTAATTAGTTGTTTAGTGATCAGGTCCTGGCCTAGTTCAATTTATTTCTTCGGTGCATGGCCAGTACAGTAAATTATGAAAGACAGAGATGAGGATCTGGAAAGTATGGAACAATTATAGGCCTTTGAAGACGGAGGAAGATTGTTAACTCAAGAGTATTAGGATGATATGTTCAAGAAGTGTGTGCCTTTCTATTGCTAGTTTGGGCTTTCTACATCTTTAATGATGTATGCAAGCAAAATACATTCTACCAGCCATGTAATGTTGTGTAACCTGACTCTTGTATATGATCTTGTCTATATCTACTCTATTACCTAAACAGTTTGTATCCTGTTTTCTTTGACATCAAACTTCTGATGATGAAGTTTTTATGTAAGGTTTGAATGATGTTGGGGTACTTATGTTGAAGTGGATAGTATATTCATTTATTTGTCGTTGGGTGCTTCTGGTCATGTTTATAAGATTGTGTGTATGTATCTACAGCCCAAAGGGTTTAGATTTAGTTACAAGTTTTTTTTTCTAATGTTGTTTACAGGGTTTATGACCAGATGCCAGAGCCTCGTTGGGTGATTTCTATGGGAAGCTGTGCAAATGGTGGTGGATATTATCACTACTCATACTCTGTGGTTCGTGGTTGTGACAGGATTGTTCCAGTTGACATCTATGTTCCAGGTTGTCCTCCAACTGCTGAGGCCTTGCTCTATGGACTACTCCAGCTGCAGAAAAAGATCAACAGGCGCAAAGATTTCCTCGAGTGGTGGACTAAATGATTATATTTACCTGTTTGTCCTTGCTTTAGCTGCGCCTGAATGTTGCAATAAATACAACTGTTCTCTCTGTCCCTGTTTAAGTGCTATTTGAGTGATAAGTTTGAATCTTTATGTAGAAGCATGGAGATTTGAGCCCCCTGATAATTTACATACTCTGCTATGTGTTTCGGGATATCTTTTCAGTGGCGAATGTCTGCTGCTTGTGATTTATAGTCAATGAAAGTTATGATCATTGCAGTATTGACTAGCACTATTCCTAAATGACAATGGGATGGGTCAGGTTGAGCCCGCATCTGGCCCTTTACTTACAGTCTGGGCATGAATTAAAGCTCGCTACATGTACGGATCCAGTCTAAAGCCCGAATGGACTCTGGATATGCTGTGCAGCGGGCTGGGGCTACTGCCAAAGCGTAGTTGTATGCAGGTCCTTCAAATTTACAAACCAAACTATGCTAATTGTAATAAAACATCACTTTTTGGTGAAAGTTCAGGTTGGTCGTTTATGTCTAACTCGAAGTTGGAAGTTGGAAGTTGGAAGTTGGAAGTTGGAAGTCGGACCCATCAATTTAGGTTCAGTCTGTTAACTTTGGGGGCGTATTTATCACTTCTAGTTGTTTGCCTGATATGGACATTTGTAGGACTTGTTTCTATACGAAAAGCTTGTATAATGCTATCCCATCGGTGATCCTATGTTAGTTGGAAACGCATGATAAGTCTTTTCCAGCCTGCTTGGAAGCATTTTCCAAGAGAGGTTAGCAATTCACTACTGATATTCCTGAGATTACTATCCATCCCTTCAAGAGTCTACATCCGGTGCCCAACATTATTTTGTGGACTGCAGATTCCGACTGATCATGGTGGTGTAAGTCGCAACATTTTAACAAAAAGGGGGGCAATAACCTCTAGCTGTGAGTACATGTCCTCTGTCGACTGTTTCCTTTCTTAGCAAGGCTCAGACCTTCTTCACAGATTTCCTTCCAAAAAAAAAGCACTGCAGACCAGTAAGACCTCATTGTTCCACGACACGATCGGTTGTGCATGTCCTTATGTGTAACATATAGAGCATGTTAAAGATAATTTTTTAATTCAGTTTTCAATAACCTTAACTTTTAATAATTTATTCTTTGATTACAATTTAAAAAATTGTATTAATTTAATACATAATATATTTTAATATTAATGTTCTATTCTACTACATGATTTAAGGTAAAGACAAACTTGACGCTGCAAATCTACGCAAGGTTGAAAAATTAAAAGATCGGTATCTCATACTGACATGAGATTGAAAGTAAAGATCATGTTGACATTGTAGGTCGATATAGAATCGGAAAATTAAGAATCGATTCCATAGACCGATACAAGATTGAGAATATTTTTTTTTTTTTTGAGAAATAAGATTGAGAATAATTTAACATCCAATGGCAATTGAAAAACTTAAAGATTAGAGTTGCAAGACAACATAAGATCAAACGTAAAGACGAAATCATCTTCACAAGCCAAAGCAAAACTTGAAAATTAGCATAATTGTTTGCGATTTATTTGTTCTGTTTATAAACTCAACTCAACGTTTGTCTATGTTTATAAACAAAGTCGAGTGATAAAGAAGAGCAGATTTTTCCACGTTTATGTTTCACTTTGAGAACTTAGAACCAAAACATTCACATAAGATTTCTTCAGGCACCAGTGGCCTTTCCAAAAATGAATAGATTGGTAGATATGTAAAGAATATATTTCTGAAGTCACATATGGAAAGTTAAATTTTGTATACTCTTTTCATCACTCTACTCTCCAATATATAAGGTTTGTTAAATATCGAAGTTAATTTTTAAGGATTTAATATAAGAATTCGTTTCACAGTTTATAAGCTAATTTATTTAAGAACTCTTTTTATATAAAACTTAATAATAGATTTCTTAGTTTTTATATTATATGAATAAACCATTATCTTAATTGTACATTAATTATATTGTTCTATGAAACATATATTAATATTAGAGATTAATATATAAATGTCAAATTTTAACAATTTATTGAATTTTTTTTAATATGTTAGGAGTGAAATTATAATTTATACCTTTATATAAAACAAAATTTTCTTTTCTCATTCCTAAGAAATGAGTTTAGGCAAGTTGACACTCTTTCTCCTTACTTGTTCACTATTTGCATGCGGTACTCTTCAGACTTATTAATCACAATATAAGATTGGAGAATGATTTTAGTTTTAATATGGTACTCTTCAGACTTATTAGTCGATATGGTAAGGAGAAGAATTAGCCATTAGAACAACAAATGTCTCACGTATGCTAGTAGACTTTTGTTGATCACTTTAGTGCTCAATAACTTATACATTTATTGGTCCTCCTATCTTATTACACCTAAGAAATTATAAAAGTTAGAATTGGCAATGGGGTTGGTATTTGGTTATAGTTCAAAAATTAGAGTGAATTGGGTTCTCTATACCTTCTATCTAATCATCCAAACTTAAGACTACTCTTCCTAGAGAATTGAAGAGTTAATTGCTCATTAATAGGAGCAATTGGTATTGTAATGATTTTTTAGGTGTGTTGTAATGATAGAAGTGTTGGTGTATTCTTGGGAAGTTTTTTAGGTTACAAATCTAACTCTAATCATGAAGATAAAGTGAGCTTATTGAGACATTCCTTTGGCAACTTCACCAATAAAACTTGTTGAGATCTGTTTAAGCTCTAAGCTTCAAAAACATACTAATACAGCTTAGTTTGGTGTAAGTATCTCTCACTAAAGATCTCATTTATACTTTGACTAGTAGCGAGGAATATTCTAAGCATCTTAGATAGGATAAAGGGATCTCCCTTACCCTATCCTAATCCCAACTGTAGACTATGTGTAACTACCCTAAAAACTATTAATCACCTCTTTTTTATTGCTCCTATACCAATTGCTTATGGAGAGATATACAGCTCAGGTTCAAATAGTTCTATTATGAAAATGAATGGAACACTATAGTCCAATGGGTTGCTACTCCTCATCATCTTGGTAAGGATGATTTTGAACTCTTCAGATTACATTTAGATGTACAATTTACATAAGTTAGAGGGAAAGAAACTTAAAGACTTTTAAGAATGAGATAACAAATTCTAAATTGTTAATCCTTTTGAGATTCTAGTGCCCAAGCTTTTTAAATTTTCAATTAAGTGACCAACCTTAAAAAACCTTAATAGTGTAGTTCAAAACATTAGTTCCGTTAGTAGTTTACTGATTTAGCTAACAGAATCTTTGCTTGTTGTGACATGTAGATGATCACCTAGAGAAATAGTGGTCATAATTAGAATGAAGTCGAGAGATTTTTTTTAGATGGACAGTTACATATCATGAACAACATAGATTACATTAGCCAAATCGACAAATTATTAATGAAACTAACATTTTAAACTGAATTGTTAAGGTTTAAAAAGTTTGGTTACTTAATTGAAAATTTTAAAGGCTTAAGCACTTGATTGAAAAAATCTTGAAAGGTTGCACACTTTAGGATTAATTATCTCTTTAGAAATTAAAAACTGGATATGCAATCAACTTCTCAGAGGAATCTAAACAAGATCAAGGAATTGGCAATGTCAAAAGAAGGACTTTTAAATGGTGAGTGGATGGAATCTCTAAAGGCTAAAAGGTTTATTATTGCATCAAAGGACTTTTTTTTTCCTTATACTCTAGTTCTAATTAGTTTAATAGTCAATTTGTCATATGTACCTTAGGGATTAAATAGTCAGCATTTTATCTTAGTTTTTATTTTTTGTTTCAAAAACTTATGTCTTTTTGAATTAGCAGTTAGAGCTTAAGCTTCTTTGGATAGCACAAATGGTAACCCCTATATGTACTTAAGAATGGTATGTAAGCCCCTCCCTAGCTTGACTCTAAGTAAATAGACTCGGGCTTTATTTAAAAAAATTTTGGGTTTTAGGCTAGACTCTAGCACTTGGCTTGACAAGATGTCACAATTTTAACTAAAACGATGTCATTTTAGATGCTTCCCTTAGGTTATTCGACGGAGAGGCACTATAATTAATTTCAATTAATCTATAAGGCCTCTTTCCCCTTTGCACTCCACAACTCCAACCTTCAGCCTCTACTCTAGGTAGCCACTCCTCGGCTCCTTGTTACGCTTCAACATCTAGCCACCACCTACCAACCTCCTCGATCTTTGCTCCATAGCTCCTTTTCAGGCAGTGAGTTAGTGACATAGCTTTGGTGTGCTCTAACATCTAATGCTTCGTCTTTAACCAAGTGAATTGAAGATGATATCTTTGATGTCCTTATCATCCTTTGAACTTCTGATTAGATATATTAACAAAAATTGTTGATTGAGTTGAAATCTTAGAGATAAAAGATTACAATTTAGGATAAAGGAATAAAGAACAAATTGTCATGTTTGTGAATTTGTAGTTGCCTAGGTGGATCATTTACATTTATTATTCTATACTAACTAATTTAATCTTTTAGTTGGATCTAAATTCAAAATTTTCTAGAGAAGGGGATTGGGCTCAGTTAAAAGCAATATATAATTTGAGGTTTTTTGTGTTAGTTCATCCTTTAATTTAAGAGATGGTGAATGTGAAAGAGAGTATAGGTGCGATGTGGAGTTCTTTGCTGCAGAATCAATACTGCATAAGTTTTGCTATTAGGAATTTCTGTTAATAAAACTATGGTGAGTATTTTGGGTTACTAAATGATTGTAATCATTCCTTTTCAATACAATATAAATTTGGGTTAAAAATCCTTGATAATTTAAAATTCAATGATCAAATTAAGTATAATTATTTCCTCATGTATATCCTTGTTGTCTCTTGATTATTTGATGCAACTCCGCAACTTCACGGGTCTCAAGTAGTATAGTATAATATCGTCCCACAGGGAGTAATTGTGTAAGTACTAAGCTTGGATTACTCAATTAATTGGACTAAGCAGTTGTATAAGAATGGGGAATTAAATTAAAGAATTTAACTATCAAAAATAATAAAACCAATGCTAAACAAAGATGCGAATGTCTCTAGAGATTAATCTGAATGGAATGTGGTAAACTTCAAGGATGGTTCCACTTTTAGCATTTTCTACGAACTTTACCTGGATCGAATTATGAGGCGAATTCTAATTAATAGAAGGTTGAGTCTAGAGTCTCTTAGATCCTTTTTTCAAGGTATCAAAGGAGTGTTATGCAATAATCCTAATCTACTATCGTAGCCTAGCAATCAAACATAACCTATTAAGTTCTTTGCTAACCTGGTTTTCTCTCATAAATTCAATCTATATCTAAATCTGAAATTTATAAGTTCCCTGTTTTGGAGTTCCGTTATCAATTTTCACCTATCGGTTCTCCAATTAACAACCAATGTCAAGTAATGGTTGGCCAAACACAATATCAGCAAAATTAATATCAAAACAGAGAAATCAAATGTATAAATCCATACTCATAAATCAACTGAAGTTCAATCCACAAAAAATTAGCTAAAAACTTGCCCCAACCTTGAAACTTTGATGAAGCTACTCAATCATAATAGGATGAAGACCGCATAAATCAAGATCAGCAAACAACATCGAAAGAGAAAATAAACCAGATATATAAATGAATGGGTTTTGGAATCTATGGTCGCGTCCCTGGTTCTACGTGCATCTTAGTCAGCTCCCTATGCGTTTCTCTCCCAGCTGGTGCGTTTGCATAGGTTGCTTGGTGCGTTAGCCTCTCCTGGTGGTCAGCCTTCTCTTGTGCTGCCACTGTCCTCTGTTGGTCTTTGCCTCTTTGTGGTGTAACGTGAGTGGAGATTACGTTGAGTTGCTCTCCTCCTCTTCTCTCTAACAGTTTCCCCTAGCAACAGCTCCTTTATTCCTCTTTTTTTTTTTACTTTCTTTGTGTGGATCATGCACTCTCCTTCAGCACACACTCTCCTACTTTTTTTTGCTTCACTATAACCATCTCCTCCTTGCCTTATGCTTTCAGCCCACGCATACCTCTCTTTTTCAGCTAATGTTTTGTATTTTTTTTAATGCTACAAGCTGCCAACATTTTCCTTCTAGCCACCAACTTCAATGTGTCTTGAGGCCACCAGCTGCTTGCTTGATTCACGCCTAAAATCAATGTTTAATCAGCTTGTTTTTTTATTCCTTTTTTGCGCCAACCTCTTCAACGTAATATTTCTTTGTCTTCTCTCCATTCAATGTCCATGCCACCAGCTGTAATGTTGTGTAAAGAGTGTAGCGTGAATGATGGACTACTATATTCCATGTCCAAGCTCACGTACTGCCACCACCTTCCTTTTGTTTCTATGTATTAAACCATTTTGTCTCATTCAAACTCACGTCGCTCACTTTTCTGCACCGCCATTGCTTCCTTGGCTTTTTATTTCCTCTCTTCAATGTTTTCAACTCCCTAAGTCTTCTAAACTTTAAAAAAAAACTTCTCTCCTCCACCGTAAGCTAGCTAGCTTCATACCTTTTTCATTATTTTTGCCAAGCCAAATTGTTGTGTTTTGTTAGGTGTAAAGAGCTCCCAATTTTTTGACTTTTTGCTCTCATTGTCCAAATCCAATATGTGCCTAAAATTAAAACAAATAATTCTTAATTAGTGCAATTTAAACATTAAATGGACAATAGTTTAGCAAATTATGTATCAAAAATTAATACAAAATGCCCAATAACATAATGGTGTGTGAGAGCATTTTTTATGGATTCTTAGCAAACTTTTTAACAATTTAGAGTAAGAAGGCAAATCAAATCTATTAAAACTTCAACATACTTGAGCTGCCTAGGTGTTCGGTTTTCAGAAATGCTTTAACCGGTAGCAATGTACTACTCTCTAGATGAGGCTCCCTTGGAATGTAAGCAGCTCGAATCCAAAGTACCAATTACACTACGTTTGGTTGACGTCTCCACCAACGGAGACAGCTGACAAGGACATAATAATCCTGTGCCTCACAGTGTTTGCTTGCTGTCCTCACCCATTTTTGTTCCGTCTTTAGAGCACAAAGATAGAAATTTTTTATTCCTTCCAAGACTGCAATACAAGATTTCTTGTCCCAGGGATAAAAACAAAACACATAAGGAAATGTCAGAAATACCCCTCCCCCCGCATAAGTAATTTTTTATTCTTAATTATATACTTAAACTCATCATCATCATCATCATCATCATCATCATCATGATTATCATCATGATTATTATTATTATTATTATTATTATTATTATTATTATTATTATTATTATTATTATTATACGAAATTAATTATCTTATTATTATTATTATTATACGAAATTAATTATCTTATTATTATTATTTTATGAAATTAATTATCTTATTATTATTATTATTATTAATTTTATTATACGAAATTAATTATCTTATTATTATTTATTTTTATTATTAATTTTATTATATGAAATTAATTATATTATTATTATTAATTATATTATAAATTTTGTACTTATTATTATTATACAAAATTAATTTTCTTATTATTATTTTTATTATCATTATTATTCATAATTAATCTTCTTATTATTATTGTGATTATTAAATTCCTTTTTATTATTAATTTTCTTCCTCTTCTTCATCTTCTATTATTATTATTATTATTATTGTTGTTGTTGTTGTTGTTGTTGTTGTTATTATTGTACGAAATTAATTTCTTATTGTTATTGTTATTATTATTATTTGTTAACTTATTTACTAATACAAATCATTTATTTTAAAATAATCAATGAATTACATATTTCCAATATATTATACTGCAGGAGCATTTTCGTCATTAACACTATTTTTTGTTTTGTTCACTGCAACCAAACACATTTTTGTCCTTGGGACGGAGACAATTTGTCTGTTCTGTCCATCGCAACCAAACACCTCACTGTCTTCAATTTTTGTTCTGTTCCGTTTTCAAATTTCTGTCTCGTTCCATCTCTGCATATTGAAGACACTAACCAAACGCAGCGTAAGGGCGCATGGACGACGAGATCTCTCTTAACTTTCTCAGTCAAACAGATGCCCGCAGAATTCTGCTTGCCCGAACTTTAATCTAATGCAATGGTTAAAAAACCAATAGTTCAACCATAAAATTTGATAAGTTAATTAATTGATTAATTACTTTTTATAAATTAATAAATTAAAATAAATTAACTAAAATTTTAACAATCTTTTTAAATTAAAATTTAAATTGACAAAATCGTTCAATCATATTTTAAATTCTTTAAATTTATTTAATCTTTACTCAATTTTATAGCGATTTGATTAAACCTTAAGCCTTTATCTTACCGGTTTAACTTTCACTACAATTTTTAAAACATAGATCTAGTGAGTTGGACGAGTATCCCTTTACATCTTGTAGATTTTGGTTGGAGAGAGGCATACATGCGACCTACGAGTTTATTTGAATGCAAAGTGAAAGTTCCAAAGGATGTGGTTTCGCAAAATCTGGTTTTGCCTCAGTTGCTTTGAACTATTTCAATCTGTTGCTTGATACAAAGCAACTGGCCCCAAAGGGTGTGGCCTGATGGTTGAGAGCAGGAGTTGGCTTCAGCCAAGTCCCAGGTTTGATTCCATGCGGGCGCATTTCTTGTAAGAGCCTGGGGCAACTGGGGGTTTTACCTGCTAGTGGCGGGCTCCATTAGGATTTCGATAGTCAGGCTCCGCCAGCGGGGTTTCCCTTGAATCCAAAAGAAAAGCAATTGTGTTAGCAACTGTTAACTTTTTAGAAAAATGCAAATAGAAAATTAAACGAGCAATAAACAAATCGATAACCAAGATTTGGTAACGCAGTTTGACACATCTTACCTACGTCTGATGGGCCCTCACTCAACTAAATCCCTTTCTTCGAAGAACAACAATTTTACAAAAGGCTTTACTGAGCCTACATCACTCACTCCTTGACACTATCCACTTGTTCTCACACCTCAATAAAGTATTTCACTCCCAATAATAAGACTAGCTTGTGCTAACCTCAATAGAGAATTTTTACAATAATGATTGATAATAATAAAACAATTGAAGTTATTTAATCTAAAGTAACATAAAAAAGAAAACGCTTGAGACAAAAATATTCCACTAAATTTGCAGCTTCATCAACTGAAGGTGTGGGAAGTGGTAGCACAATTTGTGATGTGAATTATTTTGTGATGTGAACTAGTGAGAATAATCACTGATCAATCCACACACAACAACATCAAGAAGACATTAATCTAACAATCAATTCATCCCCGAAACGTCACAAAAAATACAGTTGCAACCAACCCCATAAACTAGACATTTTTCACTCAAAAATAATAACCGGACAGTCTAGAAAATTTACGCAATCAATGGAGAAAACGCAACTATCCAAGATGGATAAAATCACCAAAAAGTCCACACATACAACAGCCCCACCAGTCTTTAATCAAATATATAATTGATCTCACAAGTGCCTCAAACACACGACTCTAAAATTATCATATGTCACGTAACATAGAGTGCCAAACTCATAATAAATCACTGAAGCATATCAACAAAAATGCAACCACACAAATCATCAATAAGATAAATGTTGCACCATCGAAACATTACAAAATATAGCTGCATACTTGACACAAATCATTATTGTTTTTTTCTCAAAAAAATAATAATACAGTTGACCAAAAGTCCACATTTGTGTGTGTGGAACACAACAACAAAGATTGCTCAAAATCATCAAATTGTAGCTGCCATAACTCAAATTGTTGAAATTGCAGCTACTAAGAATAACTCAAATCAGCAAAAAATTAGTTGCACAATCTTCAACAAAACATGGTAGTCTTATCTCTGATAAATCTTATCTCTTTTAGATTTCATTCTTTGCACTATCTTATCTTGAAAAATCTCACAGAAGATAAATTTCTCATCATAATAATATACCAAATATATCCAACAACAAATAATGCCCAAAATAATTAATTACATATCTTAACAAATATCTTAACATAGAGGATACATATATTTTTTTGGTACATCGGAAAAGAAAAACGCAACAAACACAAATCAGCCCCTTAAATACAAAGTACCAACTGCATCATTCAGCAACATAAGAGATGTAGAAGCTGGTGGCAAGTCCAGAACTTGATCTTCATTGGTAATAGAACTACTCCCTAGTTTTGCGAGATGGTCTGCAACCGAATTTCCTTCTCGAAGCAAATGGATTTTCACACACTAATCTCTTTGCAACAAAACTCTGATGTCATAAATTTTATTTGCATGGCAACGTGTCACCCAATTCCTCCCTTTAAAAAGTCTCCAAGCCACTTTATAATTTGACTAGAGAAAAATTTTCCGAAATCTATTGTCTCAAGCCAAAAGCAGTCCTCTTTTAATAACTAGAAGTTCAACCTCCATATTCGAACTATAACCAATTGACGCCGAAAACCCAACCAATTAAGCTCCTTGCTCATTTCGAATTACGCCACTAATACCCGCCAGGCCCGGATTTCCAATAGAACTTCCATCAACATTAAGAGCCACAAAGTCACCATTTGGAGGCACCCACTTCACCCATTTAACCATCTCATTTTCAGAATTATGATCCATGGCAAAACAACAAACAAAATCATGAATAAATTGCCAAGTCCATGTCATTTGAGCATGATTATCTAAAATTTTTCCATCAATCACTTCCTGATTACAAAGCCTCCAAATTGCCCAGATACATGCTCCAAATTTAATATCCTAGTCACCCGACCCATTGCTTAAAGATTTTATAATAAAATATTTAAGCTAGTCCCTAAAATCAAGAGAAAAAAAGTTAGGAAAATTACCTGACCCAAACACAAACTCCCAAATTACACGGACTTTGGGGCAGGATCGTATAACATGTTCGATCGTCTCCGGTTCTTGATTGCAATGCGGACAAATGTCAGAACTGGTTAACTTTATCCGATGCCTCAACACTTGAGTATGTAATCTGCCATGCCATATAAGCCACACCACCATCCTAAGCTTCTCCGGTCCTCGAATCCTCCAAATCTAACTCTAATTAACCTCCAATTGTTCAGTGTTTAACATTCCCGATTCATTTAATAGCCACTGAAAGCCGCTTTTTACAGTATAAATCCCATCAACAGCTCCTCCCCACACAACACGATCTTGCTTGAGACCCAACTATAGCCTATAAATCTTGGGTAAAGAATTACTAATTTCGTTTGGGGCAATCGTTTTGAGCGAATCCAAACATCAATTATCATGCGAATCTAACAAATCTGTCACCATGTAGTCCTCATCATCCTCATGAACCACACTGACTAACTCTTGCAACCTCTCCAAACCCTACCACACATCGTGCCAAAAAGAAATTGATGTCCCATCATCGATCTGATATCGAAACCACCATCAAGCTTGCACATCGCGTTGACGATAGCACACCAAACCGGCGATCCTCCACCGAGCCTTTGTAAATTCAATAAATCCTTCCCTTTTAAGTATTTAGAGATAATAAGGCCTCAGAATTATCTAACAAAGCCCACAAAAGCTTACCCAGCATGACAGTAGTCATAGTTTTACTATCTCTCAAGCCTAAATGTAACATCCCACTCCCGTAGGACCCGAACCCTATATCATGAGTAATATCCAAGTCTGTGACCCACGAGAGTGGCATGCTAGAGCACTCAATTAGTCAAAACTCAGTACATTTTTTTAAACACAAGCATATGCTCGAAAATCAGTAAACAATTTGGGCCTGCTTTATTCCATAAACATTTTTCAAATCAACAGTAGTGTGTTTATTACTAGGGCCCATTCTAGAAACAAAACACCTATAATCATTATGTCAATACAACATGCTTATATTCACATACATATTGTATAATAATTTCAAAATTCATTCCTTAATATAAAATTTGCGGAAATTATAATTTAATACAAAAATGAAGAAATACAATGCAGACGCGAATTGATCCCGGCCTCTACCTCTAACTTGTACGCAGTAGGTATACTCCTGTTTGCCTAACGGGGTATTCTTCTGATCCTGAAAAAGATTGGCAAATTTTGGGTGAGTTTTGCAAACTCAGTGAGTGACCATCTTCGATGGCTTACCCAATTACATAACACAATATTCACATCATTACATATTTTACACTTCACATTCAATACAATTTAATCACTCATATTATGCATATGCAGTGCACATGAAACCCACTTTCTATTTGTAATTTTGTTGTGACCGAGTGCCTAAACTGTCCATATAGGGCTCATTAATAACTGTCCCTTATTCGCTTGGGGGATACAGGGCTCATTAAACATTGAGCCTGAGGCTCTGATTCACTTTTGAGCTCGAAGCTCATTTTCACTCGTTGAGCTTTAAGCTCTGATCGTTGGCTACTCTATGGTCACAACAGCCATTATGTTTCATGCATTCATGAAATGAAATGCATCAGTCACATTTGTATGATCCACATTCACATATTATCGGACCGTAGTCTGGCATTCAACATTAGAGTTGAGTATCACTTTTTATTTACATGCAAATGCACATTCAAAACACATTGGTCATCGGACCAGGTCCAACATTTAACAATCATATTATGTACACTTATTTCATCTCATTTACATACAAGTAGCACTTTAATATTTCATTAATACATCACATTCATCGGACCTTCTGTTCGGAAACTAACACAATCAATCATATTGACATAATCATTCAGTAGTCAATCAATACAAAAATTCAACAAAACAAACAATAAAATAAGACTATCTAGGTCTACTTACAGTACGCTCCATATTAGCAAGTACTTCCAAATTCTGGAAACTCCTGAATCCGTACACATGTACAGACATGAATAATTGCACAACTGTAAACATTTATTTATGCACATTTGTGTATATAGACTATATACAATGCGTGTTTATGAAATTCCCGGGTATCTTTCTATCAATTTCATCACAAAATCATCCTCATATCTAAACTCATCTAAGTATAGTTTATACTTAGGTTTATGTCTCACTAAAACCATTAAATTCACAATTCATTTCTCATTGAATCACTTCAAATTTTTCCAAAACACACTTTCAGGTCTACTATTCACGTTCAATCAGAAGATGAAACTGATGTAATATGATCTTACTCTCTCCTAGAAAAGTGTTCCTCTATGTCTTATGATTCTATTGACACCAAAATCATTCAATTTGGTTCAGTATTGTGAAAGTTATACTCCAAATATTTTCGGACTGCTTTTATTCTGAGACAGTCCCCTATACTTAACTTCCATCAAAAAATTGAAACCCTTAAAGTAAGATTCAGAATTTTATTTCTTCATATAATTTGTATCCCGATGTCTCTAGTTTACATCAAATTAAAAATCACTCTATTTCGATAACTACAGAAAATGTTATGCCCAAAATACTAAATCATATTCGGTGCTGGAAAGTTCACCGTGGTAAACTCCTCCAAAGAGGAATTCTCGTGAATTTTTCATATGTTTGTCGCGGCAAAACCCAGAGTTGGCCTCGACGAACTTTACCCGAAAGAAATCCTCACTAAATCCTTCAAGTTCGTCGCGACAAAGCAAGGAGTTAGCCGCGGCGAAATTTCACAAAAGCAAACCTAGTTTTTCAACTTTAGATCAGATTTTAAGACTCTTATGGACAGAATTTGAACTCGACTTCTTCATAACAAATGTAGCTATATATCTCTAGTTTAATCCAAATTAAGAATTATGTCATTTGGATAACTAGAGAAAAAGTTATAGCTAAAAGACTAAGGCATACTCAATTGACATTTTCCAGCCAACCATCTTCAAATTTTCCAGATTTAACACTAACATAACTTACACAAGGATTAACCTTTTCTACTTCATTTATTCCTCATTCTTAACTCCATTTCATCTCAATATCATTCACCAACAAAGCATGACCTAATTTTGATCATTAACCCAAAAACAAGATATGTTTATGTACTTATTCATCAACTCACAATTCTCATTAAAAAATTCCTTCTCATAACCAATCCATCTTACCAACATATATAGCATAACTCATAGTTTCTTACTCATCATATACAATATCAATCATCCATACAACAACTCCTAACCCACTATTTAGCATTTATATGAAACAAAACATCTCTATAGTTCATTACTCATCAAGCATATATGTATAAGCAAAAACTTCTCAAACTCTTCATCATCCTCAACACATACATACACAAAGCACCATTTCATGCATTAACCTCTAAATCTCATCATAATTGCTCCATTTAACATTGCTCAAAAGAAAAACATTAAACATAACTTACTTGATTTAGCTACCAAACTTCAAACTTTTCAAGAAAATCAAAAATACCTAACTTCAACACAACCCACGATCATCACCATCTTTAGAGTTTGAAGGTTAGGGTTTTTGGTAGGAATGAAAAAGAGGGCAAAGTGAAGGAGTAGCAAATGGAAGATGAGATGTCAATGTGGGTGGGATTGGAGTTTCTCTTCTCTTCTTGATTTGAAGAGAAAAAGAAATCAAGAAGAGAAGAAGAAAACCAAAAATAAAACTCCAATGGCTTTTAAGAGAGAAGCATCGTGAGAGAGAGGAAATA
>JANZLC010000008.1:32967802-32987073 GCA_026413385.1 Erythroxylum gracilipes
AACTCTCTTTGGATAATATGTTGATCATGCCATCTCTTCGTTCTTTCCTTGTAGATTCGGGCATTCTCATAAGCATCTAAGCGAAGCTCCTCAAACTCATTCAACTGAAGCAAACGCCTTTCTTCAGTTGCCTTGGAGTCCAAATTAAGCTTCTGAACAGCCCAGTATGCTTCGTGTTCTCTAAGCACTCTTAAAAGTTTATCAACCTGCACAGGGCTTAAAAGAGCATTAACAATGGATGGATAGGTCGAATTAGGGCCCATAAATTCATACCTGAGATTAGGAGGCAATGACTTCAATTCCACATTCAGAGGTTCTTCTTTGTTCGAATCAGGTGGTAGTTTCAGTTCAGGTTGCACAGGTTATGCAAATTTTTGCACAAGTTGTGCATTGAGCATCTGTGCGAATTCAAAAATTTCTGATTCTTTCTTTGTAAATTCCGTATTACCCCTGTAGTTGCTACAACCTTCACTAAGCAGTGTTCTAACAAATCCTTTGTATGAGATTTTTTGAATTCAGCACCAACCAGCTTGTCAATAAGGTCCACCTTTAAATAAGAACCCTTGTCATCCATAGCCTTCTTTGTCGTTCCCAAATTAAACTCAATTTCTTCCTCTCCCACCTTCAGATTCATTTTGCCATCTTAACATCTATGATTGCTCCAGTTGTGGCTAAAAAGGGTCTCCCAAGTATAATAGGTATGTTAGTATCCTCCCCCATTTCTAGCATAACAAAGTCTAACGGGATCAAAAGACTTCCAATTTTAAGAGGCACATTTTCCAATATAACAATGGGAAATTTGATGGACCTGTCGGCTAGCTGCAATGATATGGTGGTCGATTTAAGCTCTTTAATGTCTAATTTCTGACAGACAGATAATGGCAACAAGCTCACACTTGCCTCCAAATCACATAATGCTCTCCCAATTGTGGTTCCTATTTGGCAAGGTATCGAGAAACTTCCTGGATTTTGAAACTTGGGAGGGAGTTTGTTTTGTAGAATGGCAATTGATTCCTCCGTAATAGCCATGGTCGCATATTCCTCTAACCTTCTCTTGTTGGATAAGATTTCCTTCAAGAACTTGGCATAAGTAGGCATTTGGGTAAGGGCTTCCGTAAAGGGGATGTTAATATAGAGCTTCTTCAGAATGTCAACAAATTTTCCAAACTGCTGGTCTAGCTTAGCTCTATGAAATCTCTGAGGGAATGGGATTGGTGGCTTATATGGTGGTGGTGGTATGTATTTTTTCGGCTCAGGTGATTGTTGCACAGGCTGTGCGTTGGATTGCATAGGTTGTGATCCTGGTCTGTTCTTTCGGATTCCTTTTTAGCTCTATTCTTCTGCACTTTAGGTTCCAAAACCTTTCCACTCCTTAGTACCACTGCCTTGGTTTCTTTAGGTGCCTCTAATTGTGCTGGTAGCTTACCCTTGTCCAACCTTAGTGATGCAGCTTGCTGTACAATCTAAGTCTCAAGCATCTTATTATGGTTCGTCAGTTGGTCCATTCGAGTAGTAAGTTGCTGAATCAGGTCTCCTTGCTTCTGCATAAAGGTTTCCATCATTGATTCAAGGTTGGACTTAGGTTTAGGTGGTTAGGGTTAAGCTTGTTGTCTCAAGTTTGGGAAACCTGGAGGGCCACGGTTTTGTTGTTGCTTGGTCTGTTGGTAATGTGGTTGATGTTGTGGGTAATGGGTTTAGTTAGGGAAACTTTAGGGTGGCATGGGTTGTTGAGATCAGGAGAAATTTGGGTGGTTTCACCATTCAGGGTTATAAGTGTTTGAGAAAGCTCCACCTTGATTCTTCTGCCCATAATTTCCTACAAAGTTCATATGTTCAGCCCCAAATTCTTGCGCAATGTTCTGAAATTCTGTACCCATATTCGACCCAAAATTCTGATCATATAAGTCATTCACATTACTCACAACATCTACAGTAAACTTATCCACTTTCCTTGAAAGAACTTCAAATTTCAAATTCACAAGGTAAAGGAATCTAATTCGAAAACCCTTGAGGTCTCTTCCCCTCTTGCTTAACCTCTTTCCGATCATTATTCCATTGATAGTTGTTGTAGGCAATTTTTTCCAATAACATGAAGGCCTCGTCTTCACTTTTGTCCACTAAATCACCTCCAACAGCAGCATCTATTGCACTTCGCATAATCGGAGAAACTCCATTATAGAATATTTGAACAATCATCCACTTCGGGATACCGTGATGTGGACATTTTCATTGAAGCTCCTTGTACCTCTCCCATGCTTCATACAATGACTCATCTTCTTTGGGCTGAAATGAGGTAAGCTCACTTTTGAGCTTTGCAGTCTTCCTGGGTGGAAAATACTGAGCTATAAAAGCTTTGGACAACTCTTGCCAATTGTTGATCGAACCAGGTGGTAGTGAATGGAGCCAATCCTTAGCCCGATCTCTCACAAAAAAAGGAACAATTGAAGCCTTATAGCATCCTCAGGTACCCCGTTTTGCTTCAACATTTCACAAATCTCCGAAAATTGCTGCAGGTGGACATGTGGGTTTTCTATTGGGTGCCCTCCGAATTGATTCTACTGCACCAACTGTACAAGGCCATGTTTTAATTCAAAATTATTTACTAGCACAGGGGGCCTTTTAATGTTGGGGCAAAATTCTCCAAAATCTGGGACCACATGGTCCCTCATAGTTCTATGATTTTGTTCAGCCATCTCCGATTCGGCTGTCTCTTCTGTTGGAAAAGTTTTAGTAAATTTAGGTTCGATCCGACCTTCCTGCACAGGCTGTGCGTTAGACGTTTTTGCCCATGCTTTTTTAGCTTTTGCTTCCTTCTTTAGTGCCTTAGCTGTCTTCTTGATTTCAGAATCAAATAACAATTCTTCAGCACTGATGAACCTTCACATAGACTAAGTATAACACAACAAGATCAAACGTAAGGTACAGAAAACGCAAAATAAGAAGTAAAGAGTAAAGAGAACAAATAAAACAAAAATCAATTCTAACGAAATCTATTAACATAAAACATAAAGAAAAACATAAGTGTCCAATTTAACCAAACAATCAGTCACCTAATATTACTCAGGGATTACTCCCCGGCAACGGCACGCCAAGAAACTTGATGAAACTCCGCAAGTTCACAGGTCTCAAGTAGTATAGTATAATATCGTCCCACAAGGAGTAATTGTGTAAGTACTAAGCTTGGATTACTCAATTAATTGGACTAAGCAGTTGTTCAAGAATGGGGAATTAAATTAAAGAATTTAACTATCAAAAATAATAAAACCATTGCTAAACAAAGATGCGAATGTCTCTAGAGATTAATCTGAATGGAATGTGGTAAGCTTTAAGGATAGTTCCACTTTTAGTGTTTTGTATGGACTTTACCTGGATCGAATTATGAGGCAAATTCTGGTTGATAGAAGGTTGAGTCTAGAGTCTCTTGGATCCTTTTTTCAAGGTATCAAAGGAGTGTTATGCAATAATCCTAATCTACTATCGTAGCCTAGCAATCAAGCATAACCCATTAAGTTCTTTGCTAACCTAGTTTTCTCTCATAAATTCAGTCTATATCTAAATCTGAAATTTATAAGTTCCCTGTTTTGGAGTTCCGTTATCAATTTTCACCTATCGGTTCTTCAATTAATAACCAATGTCAAGTAATGGTTGGCCAAACACAATACCAGTAAAATTAATATCAAAACAGAGAAATCAAACCTATAAATCCATACTCATAAATCAACTGAAATTTAATCCACAGAAAATTAGCTAAAAACTTGCCCCAACCTTGATGCTTTGAGGAAGCTACTCAATCATAATAGGATGAAGACCGCATAAATCAAGATCAGCAAACAACATCGAAAGAGAAAATAAACCAAATATAAAAATGAATGGGTTTTGGAATCTATGGTCGCGTCCCTGGCTCTGCGTGCGTCATGGTCAGCGCCCTGTGCATTTCTCTCCCAGCTGGTGTGTTTGCGTGGGTTGCTTGGTGCGTTAGCCTCTCCTAGTGGTCAACCTTCTCTTGTCTGCCGTTGTCCTCTGTTGGTGTCTGCCTCTTTGTGGTGTAACGTGAGTGGGGAGTACGTTGAGTTGCTCTCCTCCTCTTCTCTCTAACAATTGCCCCTAGAAACAGCTCCTTTATTCCTCTTTTTTTTTACTTTCTTTGTGTGGATCACGCACTCTCCTTCAGCACACACTCTCCTACTTTTTTTTTGCTTCACTATAGCCAGCTCCTCCTTGCCTTATGCTTTCAGCCCACGCATGCCTCTCTTTTTCAGCTAACGTTTTGTATATTTTTTAATGCTACAAGCTGCCAACGTTTTTCTTCTAGACACCAACTTCAACTTGTCCTGAGGCCACCAGCTGCTTGCTTGATTCATGCCTAAAATCAATGTTTAATAAGCTTGTTTATTTATTCCTTTTTTGCGCCATCCTCTTCAACGTAATATTTCTATGTCTTCTCTCCATTTAATGTCCACACCACCAGCTGTAATGTTGTGTAGAGAGTGTAGAGTAAATGATGGACTACTCTATTCCATGTCCATGCCCACGTACTATCGTCACCTTCCTTTTGTTTCTATATATTAAACCATTTTGTCTTATTCAAACTCACATCGCTCACTTTTCTACGCCGCCATTACTTCCTTGGCTTTTTATTTCCTCTCTTCAATGTTTTCAGCTCCCTAAGTCTTCTAAACTTTTTAAAAGAAAACTTCTTTCCTCCACCGCTAGCTAGCTAGCTTCGTACCTTTTTCATTATTTTTGCCAAGCCAAATTGTTATGTTTTGTTAGGTGTAAAGAGCTCCCAATTTTTTGACTTTTTGCTCTCATTGTCTAAATCCAATATGTGCCTAAAATTAAAACAAATAATTTTTAATTACTGCAATTTAAACATTAAATAGAGAAGAGTTTAGCAAATTATGTATCAAAAATTAATACAAAATGCTCATTAACATTATTTCTTTCATTTTCTTGGCATTTGGAGTTATTTTCTCCATAAACTTAGGTTTATGTCTGGCTTTAATTAACAATTTCTACTTGGAAACATTTTATAATACTATTCTAGATGACTATATAGTTAATATAATCAAGGTCTATATATATAAGGTTTATACATATAAAGCCTTAATAACATAGTTTGGTCTACGAAGTTGAAGTGTTTGGTATATAAAGTTGAGTAAGTTAGTTTGCATTGTCTTTTACAGTTATAGTTAAATGTTAATGCAAAGAACATCTATGTCAAATATTATAACATTCACTCTTAGACTATAGTTATAGTTGAAAGTTAAAAAATTAATATTAGTAACATTTCTATTTACTAAACTCTATTTATGTTGATGGTGGTACTAGTTTTCTTTATGCAATTATATAAGAATTGCTAGAATGGGATTAACCTTATAATATGATGATACGATGACATGATGATATGACAGAAGGAAAAGAAGATAAGTTTGATAATGTAAAAAGGTCCAAATTGCATAAATTAAGATTGAGATTGCATTGATCACACACTCCTATATCTGTCTGTTGAAATGTTAAATTGAATGTATACATGTTAATATCCATGAATAACTTATATATTCATATATATTGATTGTTTTAGATGGATGAGCATATTCCTTCAATGGAGAGTTGTAAACTATTACTAGACAATATGTCAGTAGAGAGTTCTAATCCGATAATAAGTGAAGAAACAATTAAGGTTGAAAGAGAAGGTTTATTGAGAAGTAATGTTTGAAATTAATTCAACAAGACTATATCAATTGACAGAGCAGAAAAGGCTAAATGTAAGTATTGTCATAAGATGTTGCCTATAAGTTCTAAAAGTGGAACCTCCCATTTAAAGAGACATATGGAGTCGTGTAATAGAAAGAAGATCGTATCAAGAGGTCAAACATTTTTTACCCCTACCCTAATGAAATGGAAGAATGAAATAACTACCACAAGTTATGTCAACAACAAATTAAAATTTTTTATATCTAGGATGATCATTAGTGATGAATAGCCACTCTTTGGTATCAATAGAAAAAACTGTTGGGTCCCTGGGTTTCAGGAAGGCAGGTTTGCCGCGGCAAAGTGAATGGGAGCATTTGCACTGACCCTTCGGGTCAAGCTCGTCTCGGCAATCTTTGTGACGTCGCCACAGTGAAGTCCAAGGGTCGTGCAACACACCCTTTAGGTGAAGGTGAAGTTCCTGAATTTATTTCCAACCCTTTCGGGACAAATACGCCGCGGAAAAGTTTCAAGATTAAGCGAGATTTGCTCTCAGGAAAGATTCGCCGCTGTGAAAACCCCTGGAACCACGACCCAAACCCCAACATCAGACAATGCAAAATACCCAAAAACTTCCAAATACACATGCAATTCCTAAATTCCATTCACAACTCAACAAAGGGACACTTGAGCAAAACAATTCCCTCAACTCATTACTAAATTGCAAACTCTATATCATAGGAAAACTAAAATGATGCAAAGCGGAAAATGAGGAAATTCTTGAGCAAAATGCCACATACTTCATTAATATCAAAAATAAAGTTTTACAAAGCTTTAATGGGCATTTCAAGCCACAATACATCATAATCTAAAAATACAAAGTTTACATAAACTAGAATTGCTCAAAATGCGACTAAAGCCTTGTTTTACAAAAACTACCTTAAAATACAAAATAAGCAGAATTTGGAGAAATGCCCTTATGCTCAATCACTCAATCTCTTGCTCATCACCTGAAGATGGGAAGGAATGGAGGTGAGCTTAAAAGCTTGTGGGCAACAAGTTTATAACGAATAACAAGCAAAACCATTAAAAAATGTTCATTTGTCATAGACAATTTTTAATGAATCATATAACACATGGTTCTTAAATTCTCAACCAATTTCACAACAATAAAAATCATGTATGCATCAATCTTGTCAACATATCATGAGCACATAAGCACATCAGAATGATTTGGGTAGGTCCACAAGGGAGTTCTTGCTAATCTCCATGATAACAGAATGAGCTAGCATAATCCCATATAATGGTTTTGCGTAGTCGTAAACGGAACAAACTTTCACAATCCTATATAGTGGTTTCGTGAATTCGTAAACAGAGGGGAGTCCATGAAGGAGCTTCATGCCATTAGCGGGCAGGCAGGAGAAGCCTTTAAAAGAGTCAATATGCACTTGAAAAAACAGAACGGACCACCACAAACCCATATAACATAAAATTCATGGCATAAGCATATTGCCCTAAATGGCACATTTCGAAAACTTTTTTTTCATGAGCATAAAATATTTCAAAAATCTTTTTCCATTTTCCATTTCACAATCCATCAACAAAATTTATATACTAAACATATAGCAATTTCTCAAATCGTTTGAAAGCAATAAATGCAACATTTATGAAATT
This sequence comes from Erythroxylum gracilipes, assembly GCA_026413385.1. Taxonomy (NCBI): domain Eukaryota; kingdom Viridiplantae; phylum Streptophyta; class Magnoliopsida; order Malpighiales; family Erythroxylaceae; genus Erythroxylum; species Erythroxylum gracilipes. The sequence continues at coordinate 32,975,171 of JANZLC010000008.1, forward strand.
GAATTGAAAAAGAAAACATTAATGACTCATTACTCAATTATAAAGATGATACCCACCTTGATTTCCTTACTTAAAAACCTGCTCAAAGATGCCTCTCCTCTTGCTACTCTTGCCTTTCTTGATTCCCTTCATCAATGAAAAAAATTTCGATTCAATAAGAATTCAATTTCAAAACCCATAAAGCACATTCTTTAAAATTGACTCTAGATTACTTAAACCCATGTATTTTATATACTCTATGCACTAAAACCCTTCCAAAAATCCAAAATATTCAAAATGCACTTACCTTGAATCTTCACCAATTAATGAGTTTCTTGGCTAAAAAAAAGCTCTTTTCTTCCTCTTCCTTTTTCTCTCCTTGAACAACTTCAAAATCTCTCTAGAAAGCTAAAAAAATGGAATTAGCTTGCTCTTCTTTCTCTCCTTTCTTTTCTCTCCTACGACACTCTCTGTCCCTTTTCTTCCTTCTATTTTCGTTTTCTTCTTCTTCAATAATGCAAGACACTCTTTTCTTCCCTTAATACCCTTAATGAGTCTAAAATGTCCATTTTCCCTTCCTTATATGCTTATGATCTTTCATCCTTAAATGAACTACCAAAAATACCCTTGTACAATCTTACTACCTTAACACCTTAATTCAATTAACCTATGTCATAAAATATTACTAACATTAACATAATAACTAACTCTACAAAATAAATCCATAATGACCTCATAATTAATTTAAATCATGCTTAACTCAATAAAATAATAAGAAAAATTTTGGGGGTCAACATTTCTCCCCCTCTTAAAAGAATTCGTCCTTGAAATTCTTACCTGAGTCATTGAAGAGTTATGAATACTTCTCCTTCATGGCTTCCGAAGGCTCCCATGTGGCCTTTTCCACAGAATGGTTTCTCCACAGGACTTTGACCAGTTGAACTGTCTTGTTCTTGAGGACCTTTTCCTTGGTGTCCAAAATCTCTACTGGAATCTCCTCATACCTTAGATCATCCCTCAATTGAACTTCAGTGGTATGAATGATGTGGGATAGATCCGATCTATATCTCCTCAATATGGAAACATGAAAAACATCATTTATCTGTGACAATTTTAGTGGCAACGCCAACCTATAGGCTAGCGGTCCAATCCTATCAAGAATTTCATAAGGACCCACATATCTTGGGCTCAACTTGCCCTTCTTACCAAACCTCATGACTCCTTCCTAAGGAGATGTCTTAAGAAAGTCTTTTTCACCAACCTCATTCTATCTTGAGCTGCTTTAAGCCTCTGCTTAACTAGATTGACCTTGTCAATTGTCATCTGGAGTAACTCTGGTCTGATTAATTTCCTTTCTCTGTCTTCATCCCAACATATAGGAGTTCTACATCTCCTTCCATATAGTGCTTCATAACGAGCCATCTGAATGTCTGAGTGGTACGAATTATTGTAAGCAAATTCGACCAATGGCAAGTGCTCATCCCAAGTGCCTCTGAAATCCATCACACATGCCCTGAGCATTCCTTCAAGGGTTCGAATAGTCCTCTCAGATTGACCATCTATTTGGGGATGAAAAGTAGTGCTAAAATGCAACTTGGTCCAAAAATCTTCATGCATACTTTCCCAGAATCTCAAAGTAAATCAAGGATCTTTGTCAGAAACAATAGAGTCCGGAATCCTATGCAGTCTCAGTATCTCATCAATATACTTCTTTGCTAACACCTGTAGAGAATCAGTCTGTTTAATTGCCAGAAAATGGGTTGACTTCATCAACCGATCAACAATGACCCATATGGCATCATGCTTCCTACTAGTCCTAGGCAAACCCATCAGAAAATCCATAGTTACTCATTGCCCCTTCTACTTAGGAATGAACAATGGCCTTAACTTACTAGAAGGTGCCTGGTGTTCAACCTTAACTTGCTAATACACTAGAAACTTGCTTGTATATTTTGCTACATCCCTCTTCATGCCTTTCCACTAGAAACGCTCTCTCAAATCTCTATACATCCTGGTGCTACCTAGATGCATGGTAAGGCGCATTGTGTGCCTCGTCAAGTATCTCATCTTTCACCTTCTTGACATTTGGAATACATAGTCTTTTTCCTACAACCATAAGTCCATCATCCCTCACTACCACTTTAGATTTCTTGCCATTCTGAATTTCTTCTCGAAGCTTGTTCAATTTTGCGTCTTGTGCCTGTAACTCCTTAACTTTCTCCCTGAGTATCAGTCTCACTTTGAAATTAGTAATAATACAATCAGGTTCCTCCTATTTCAAGCTTATCCTAAGCTTAGCCATCTCTTCCAATAACGACAGATAAACGGTCTAAACGTGGGCTATGGATGATTTCCGACTCAAAGCATCCGCCACAACATTTTCCTTTCTTGGATGATACTCAATCAATAAATCATAATCCTTTAATAACTCTAACCATCTTCTTTGTCTCAAATTCAACTCTTTCTGGCTCAATAAGTACTTGAGACTTTTATGATCTGTAAAAATCCTCATCCGAGCTCCATACAGATAGTGGCTCCAAATTTTCAAGGCAAAAATTATCGCTGCTAATTCAAGATCATGGGTTTGGTAATTCAGTTTATAAGGCTTTAGCTGCTGCGAGGCATAAGCTATTACCTTGTCTCCTTGCATCAACACACAACCCAAACTCTTCCTTAAAACATCATTGTATACTGTATAACCCTCATCTCCTGTCGGCAAAGTCAGAATCGAAGCACTTGTCAATCTATGCTTAAGCTCCTCAAAGCTCTTCTGACATTCACTCCAGGTAAACTTATGATTCTTCCTCAATAACTTGGTCATCGGAGCAGTTATCATAGAAAATCCTTCCATAAACCTCCTATAATATCCTGCTAGACCCAGAAAACTTCTCACTTTTGCCACTGTCGTCGGTGCATGCCACTTTACCACTGCTTCAACTTTCCTCGGATCAACATGTACCCCATTTTTAGAAATTACATGCCTAAGGAATATCACCCTATGAAGCCAAAACTCACACTTACTGAACTTGGCATAAAGCTCTTTCTCCCTCAGTGTTTGCAACACTATCCTGAGATATTGGTCATGTTCCTCTTCACTCTTAGAATAGACCAGAATGTCATCTATGAACACGATGACAAACTAATCCAGATATTCTATAAAGAACCTATTCATAAGATCCATAAACGCAGCCAAAACATTGGTCAGTCCGAATGGCATGACTAGAAACTCGTAATGCCCATAATAAATCCTAAAGGTTGTCTTATTCACATCAGATTCCTTGATCTTGAGCTGATGATAGCCTGACCTGAGATCGATCTTAGAAAAGACCCTTTCTCCCTGCAGTTGGTCAAATAGATCATCAACCTGAGGCAGATGATACTTGTTCTTAATGGTCACCTCGTTGAGTCTCCGATAATTAATACACATACACCATGTCTCATCCTTTTTCTTAACAAATAGAATAGGCGCTCCCCTTGGCGATGAACTTGGCCTTATATACCCCTTCTCTAACATTTCCTCCAACTGTTCCTTAAGCTCTTTCACTTCAGCTAGAGCCATTCTATACGGTGGTATAGAAATGGGTACGGTACCAGGATTCAAGTTGATGGCAAACTCGATTTTCCTTACCAGTGGCAAACCAGGTAAGTCTTCTGAAAACACGTCTGGAAATTCCCTCACAATCAAAAAATCCTCTAACTTTCCTTCATTCACATCGGTGTCTACGATGTATGCCAAGAAGGCTTCACACCCTTTCCTCGTCATCTTGTCAGCTAGCAAAGCCAAAATAATTCGTGGTGACGGTGTCCTTCCGTCTCCTCTAAAAATTATCTTCTTACCATTGCCAAGATCAAATTCTACCTCTTTGAGGCTACATAAACAGTTCACAATCTCTATACACTTGACTTATTATCACCTTCCTCCCTAAAAGAGTACTAAAAATCAACAGACTATCCAATGGCATTAATTTAACATCATATAAAAATATGCTTGCAGAAACAAATGAATGCGTGAAGCCAGAATCAATCAATACATATACTTCAGAATTAAATAACTGAGTCATACCCGTGACAACTTCAGGTGCAGCTACAGCTTCCTCACTGGTCATGGCAAACACCCTTACCTATGCCTGACCCTTTCGTTGTCCTGGAGGAATAACCTTCCTTGCTATTCCAGAACTTCCCACCTCATTGGCTGTCCTGGTTACTACTGTTTCAGCTCTCTTTGGGGCTTACATCTGCGAACCATCCTGCCTTAGTGCTTGGGGACATTCCCTAACCATATGTCCCTTCTCTCCATATCGAAAACATGCTCCAAGTAACTTAAAGCACTCTCCTCTATGAAATTTCCCGCGATAATCACACTGGGGGTTCATGTTGCTACTCCTCTTCATCCTTCTATTGCCTCCTACAGTTGAGGCTTGCCCTGAAACTGCCTTGGCTTGCTTGCTCTTAGCAGAGCCACTACTTCCTACTTCACTCTGTGTGTGGAAACTCCTCATACTCCTCTCAGGTATTGAAGAATTCATCCCCTTCTTGGAAGACTGTTCCTGGTTCTTCCTCTTCTTATTCACTTCATACTTGATGTTCTCTAGTTTCTCCACCTGGAGGGTTGCATCTACCAACAGCTGGTAATCACAGAAGTTATAGATCAACACTTACTCCTTGATCCCCAAATGAAGTCCTCCTTCAAACTTGCGGCACTTGTCCTCCTCGTTCGCAACAATGTTAGCCGCATACTGAGAAAGCTGGGTGAACTTTAGCTCATCCTCACTCACACTCATATCCCTCTTTGTGAGATTCAGAAATTCTCTGGCCTTCTCTTGGATATAAACTCTCGAGAATTACTTCCTCCTGAAAGTTTCCAAAAAGTCCCTCCATGTCAATATCGGTGGTATGACCTAACTGTGGGACACTGACTCCCACCAATGTAGTGCATCCCCCTGTAGCAAACTGACTGCATAGTCCAGTTTCTCTTCATCAGAGAACTTCATCTGAATCAGGATTCTCTCGGTCCTCTTCAACCATGTTTCAGCCTCTTCAGGATTGGTAGTCCCATTGTAATCCACAGCCCCATACTTGCGGAGCTTATCATAATGTCCACTCCTCTCCACTAGAGCTTGTACTGAAACTTGTGACCCTTGGCCCATAGCATATGAGAAAGCTTGAGCAAAGGTCTGAAAGAATCGTGGATCCAGAGGGTTTACTTGAGGCATAGGAGGAGGAGGCAGTGGCACTTCATGTTACACATTAGGTGCCTCAAAATCAGGAGCAGAGTGTGTTCTCGCATCTTGCGGAACATACAATTCATCCGTACTTCCTCGGTGAGAGCTAGATCAAGTCGGAGCTCCTCGAGTTCTTTTTCGAGGCGGCATATTCACTCCTTCAATTTAAAACATTTAAAAACCTTTAGTTCATGCTTCATGAAAAATGATTTCAAATCATGTGAAACAATACAAAACAATACATAAGGTTCATTTAAAATAATGCATGTTCATTTCATATTTTAAACTACCCATTCCATGCCTAGGATACTCCTAAACCTAGTCACTCTGATACCATAATTATTGGGTCCCTGGGTTTCAGGCAGGCGGGTTCACCGCGGAAAAGCGAATGGGAGCACTTGCACTGACCCTACGGGTGAAATACACCGCGGCAAAGTCCGAGACTTTGTCGCAGCGAAGTTCCTGAATTTATTTCCAACCCTTTCGGGACAAAAACGTGGCAGCGAAAAGTCACTCCTTCGCCGTGACAAAGTTCCAAGATTAAGCGAGAATTGCTCTCGGGAAAGGTTCGCCGCAGCAATCCTTGTGGATTCACCGCGGCGAAAACCCCTGGAATCACGACCCAGACCCCAACATCAAACAATGCAAACTACCCAAAAACTTCCAAATACACATGCAATTCCCAAATTCCATTCACAACTCAACAAAGCGACACTTTGAGCAAAACAATTCTCTCAACTCATTACTAAATTGCAAACTCCATATCATAGGAAAACTAAAATGATGCAAAGAGAAAATTGTGGAAATTCTTGAACAAAACGCCACATACTTCATTAATATCAAAAATAAAGTTTTACAAAGCTTTAATGGGCATTTCAAGCCACAATATATCATCATCCAAAAATACAAAGTTTACATAAACTAGAATTGCTCAAAATGTGACTAAAGCCTTGTTTTACAAAAACTACCTTAAAATACAAAATAAGCAGAAATCAGAGAAATGCCCTTATGCTCGATCACTCGATCTCTTGCTCATCACCTGAAGATGGTAAGGAATGAGGGGTGAGCTTAAAAGCTCGTGGCCAATAAGTTTATAATGAATAACAAGACCATTCAAAAAAATTGTTCATTTGTCATAGACAATTTTTAATGAATCATATAACACATGGTTCTTAAATTCTCAACCAATTTCACAAAAATACAAATCATGTATGCATCAATCTTATCAACGTATCATGAGCACATAAGCACATCAGAATGGTTTGGGTAGGTCCGTAAGGGAGTTCTTGCGAATCTCCATGATAACAGAATGAGCTAGCACAATCTCATATAATGGTTTTGCGTAGTCGTAAACAAAACAAACTTTCACAATCCCATATAGTGGTTTCACTAAGTTGTAAACAGAGGGGAGTCCATGAAGAAGCTCCATGCCACTAGCGAGCAGGCGGGAGAAGCCTTTAACAGAGTCAATATGCACTTGACAGAATAGAACGGACCACCACAAACCCACATAACATATAATTCATGGCATAAGCATATTGCCCTAAATGGCACATTTTGAAAACTTGTTTTTCATGAGCATGAAATATTTCGAAAACCTTTTTCCATTTTCCATTTCACAATCCATCAACAAATTTTATATACTAAACATATAGCAATTTCTCAAATCGTTTGAAAGCAATAAATGCAACATTTATGAAGTAATTTAAATCATTTAATTCTATTGAATTGAAAAAGAAAACATTAATGACTCATTACTCAATTATAAACATGATACCTACCTTGATTTCTTTGCTTAAAAACTTGCTCAAAGATGCCTCTTCTCTTGCTCATCATGCCTTTCTTGATTCCCTTCATCAATGACAAAAATTTTCATTCAATAGGAATTCAATTTGAAAACCCATAAAGCACATTCTCTAAAATTTACTCTAGATTACTTAAACCCAAGCATTTTCTACACTCCATGGACTAAAATCCTTCCAAAAATCCAAAAGATTCAAATTACACTTACCTTGAACCTTCACCAATTAGTGAGTTTCTTGGCTCAAAAGAAAGCTCTTTTCTTCCTCTTCCTTTTTATCTCCTTGAACAACTTCAAAATCTCTCTAGAAAGCTAAGAAAAATGGAACCCTAGCTTGCTCTTCTTTCTCTCCTTTCTTTTCTCTCCTACGACACTCTCGCTCCCTTTTCTCCCTTCTCTTTTCGTTTTCTTCTTCTTCAATAATGCAAGACACTCTTTTCTTCCCTTAATACCCTTAATGAGTCTAAAATGTCTATTTTCCCTTCCTTATATGCTTATGATCTTTCATCCTTAAGTGAACTACCAAAAATACCCTTGTACAATCTTACTACCTTAACACCTTATTTCCATTAACCTATGTCATAAAACATTACTAAAAGTAATATAATAACTAACTCCATAAAATAAATCCATAATGACCTCATATTTAATTTAAATCATGCTTAACTCAATAAAATAATAAGAAAAATTTCGGGGGCCAATAAAAACTTTAAGATGTTGCTTATCTCACTCTAACCAATATTCAAGATCCTAAATTGAAATACCATGTAGAAAGACATTTTCAAGATTTACAAGAATCAAAAGAAAGAAATATTGAAGATGTTGTTGAGTATTCACAGACGGGTAGCCATCACATTAGACATGTGGACAACTAATAAATAAAAGAAAGGTTATATAATGATGCATCATACTACAATAATAGCAACAACTAAACTCTATGTAGTCAACTATCGAGCTAAATGATATTCTTTAATATTGTTACCATTTATTTATTGATTATGTTATAATTGATATTTATTCATATTTTTAAATTGTAGGTTTATTTATGTACCAATATCGCATATAGGTGAAAGGTTAACAACTGGGATGGTGGATTGTTTAATGGATTAGAACATCGACACCAAGTTTTCTACCATAACTCTTAATAATTGTAGCACAAATGAATTGATGATCAAAAAGTTGAAGAATAAGTTATGGGTTGGGAGCTTATTGGTTGGGGAAAGGTTATTCTATATGCATTTTTTTGTATATATATTGTGAATTAGATTATGAAGGGCAAGTTGGAGGTGATAAAGGAAGCAATAGAGTCAATATATAATAGCAACACCTAAAAAATTTGAGAAACTACACAATAACTATGCATTTCGTACTTGAAGAACTTGGTTTTGGATTGTCCTACCAAATGGAATTCAACATTCAAGATGTTAGAGTCGGCAATCAAGTATACTGACGTTTCCAATAGGCTAAGACAAAATGATTCTCAATACTTGTCTGTCAGTAGAAGAATAGTAAGAGTTGGCTAAAGCACTTTGTGAAAAGTTGGAAATATTTTATAATGCTACTGAGTTGTTCTCAAGAATAAAATACCTAATTTTGCATAGTTATTATAGCAGTATATGAAACATCAAAAGAGTTTTATCTGATTGAATAGTTGATTACAGATGGTGGAGAAGCTTAATCCTAACTAGTATATGGTTAGACAAACTGTGGCAATCATTTTTGTGTTAGACTCGAGATATAAGATGGAAGGGTTTTATTTTTATTATCAAATGTTGTATGGTGATCGTGTTAAAGAGTAAGTTGATATCATTAAACAATTCTGATATAATTTGTTTAATGATTATCAAAATTGTTTAATGATATCAACTAAGATTAGACAAAAACCAATATCATAATATTTCAACTCTAATTTCAAGTTTAGCCTCATCTTCAACTTATAAGACTAATATGAATCCTACATTTGCAAAATTCATCAAAAAGAAAAAGACTAAGATTTCTTATGGTAAGATAGAGTTAGACAACTATTTGGAGGCGAATATTGTGCCTGAAGTTAAAAATGTAGCATTTGATGTATTATTATAGTGGAAGACATAGGGAAGTGCTTGTCTGATCATACAAGTACTCATACAAGACCTTTTAGCAATTATAATATCTACTATTGCTTTAAAGTCTACCTTTGGTACTGACGATCAGATAGTCACCTTTATGCTCGACTTCATTTTAATATTGTAAAAACCTTTATGTGTGCTCAAACTTAGTTAGATAATGAAAATATTAAAGGTTAACTCTATTTTTTAATAATATACTTTTTTACCTTAATAATTTTAGCAATCATATCTTATATTGTCTTATATTGTCTTTTTATATTAATACAGGTACAAGTACAGATATAGATACAGAAACCAATCTTCCAACTAGAAATTTATTTGAAAAAATATTTGGTGACAAAGATATGTTTAATTGTTAGTTATCAATGTTGAATATTTAATCAATACAATTTCTGTATATTCATGTATAATTTACATAATAATGTTTCTACATGTAGATAAACTAGTGCAAACTATTAACAATCTTGATTATAACTATTAGTTAGCCCCTTTCCTTTATTATTTTAATCTCAACTTTTTGATTTACCATTTTTCATTTGATTTCTTTGGTTTTTTACAATTGAAGTTATAAATTTTCACTTATGTGTTTTTATTCATATTAAGAAAGAAAAGTCTATATTATTGTCTCTACCTATTAGATGAACTTCAATCTCCACTTCCCAACTATAATTAATAATTTTTTATTTTTTATTTTTTCATTTGGATAATATCATTACGATGCTCTTTTGTTTTGATAATTAAATGAGTTTCATAATAGTATTGTAATACTTATTGCATAGGCAAACCTATGAATTGATATTATACTTTTAAGTTTTGAATGTGTCAAGTACCATTATATATTGTTTGGCTTAAAATAGTGATTATTTTAAAAAATTAGATAATAGTTTAAACGCACAATAATTTTAAAAAAATTAAGAAATTAGATTTTAATTTTTTTGGTCAAAAGCAAGACATTGGACTTAACAATACTAATTTAATAAAAAATGAATTAAATATGGACTATTTATTAGAAATGAGATAATTTGACAAAACTAAAATATTTAGTATATTGAAGACTATATTTAAAAATCAAACTTAAGGACTATAATATTTGATATCGTCAGAAAAATTAATGATATTCAAAATACTTTTTTACATAAAATGAAACTTATTAGCTAATTTTTATGAAAATGAGTTTTAGGATAACAAAGCATGTTATAAAATTTTTAAACAAACTTTTTTCTATTGTTAAAAATTATTTAATTTTTAAATTTAGAAAAAAAGAAAAGCCTAACCCAAAGCCCTTTGCCTTAAAGCCTAATCAAGCTCAAACTGCCCAAAGCCCAAAAGGTCTATACCCAATCAATTCATTTCGGGTTGGGCCCATAATTTTTAAAAAATTAAGAAAATAGATTTCAATTTTTTGGTCAAAAGCAAGACATTGGACTTAACAATACTAATTTAATAAAAATGAATTAAATATGGACTATTTATTAGAAATGAGATTATTTGAAAAAAAAACTAAAATATTTAGTATATTGAAGACTATATTTAAAAATCAAACTTAAGGACTATAATATTTGATATCGTTAGAAAAATTAATGATATTCAAAATACTTTTTAATATAAAATGAAACATATTAACTAATTTTTATGAAAATGAGTTTTAGGATAACAAAGCATGTTATAAAATTTTTAAACAAACTTTTTTCCTGTTGGGCACCGTTTCCGGAACCCAACTCTTTAGAAAACCATAACTATCATTGCTTCATTTTCCTATTTTATTGGCTTTAATACCACATTACGAGGGAAACAATATAATCATACTTTTTAATACATTACATACAACTAATTTCATCATTCCCTTTTTCCATACCCTCAAACAAGAGTTTTGCAAAGCTATAATGGCCTCTCAAGCCACAATACAACATAGCCCGAAATTTCAAATTACAAAAGTTACAAGAACTACAAATTAGCAAAAGAAACTATTCCTTTAGGCTCTCGAACACTTGATCTTCTAGCTATAACTTGAGGATGGGACAGAGATGGGGGTGAGCTTGAAAGCTCGTGGGTAACAGTCTATAATGAAAAATAAGCAAAATCGTTGAAAACATTTTACTTGTCTCAGAAAATATCTTATTTCATCGTAAAAATATTTGTTTTTCAAAATTCTTGTCATGCAGTCAAAATTCACCACTTACAAAACATGAATGCATCAACTTGACAATTTATAGATGCAATGCACAACCAATGGCTCGAGAGTTTCGTGGAACAAAACGGCTAAACTGAAGTTTATACCGTGAACAAAACGAGTCCGATTTCTCAGGATCTCGTGGCCTCAATCAGGCAGCCGGGAGACGGCTATATGTTGATGTGCACATGACTAACGAAACGTTCCTCTCTTGCCCAAACAAGCATATATTCATTTCATGCTCAAATCATTTTATCAAATGCTTTCATACTTTTCATTCACACAAAATGCCATGACATTTTTCAAGGCATACATAAAACATGTCAATGCATTTCCATCTTTCTTTCGAAATTCATCACAAAACTCATATACCGAACATATAAAGATTTCTCAAATCATTTAAAAGCAATTGATGCAACAATTATGAAGCAATTTTAAATCATTTTATTTTCTTGATTTAATAGAAAACATTTAAGGCTCATTACTGCTATTATAAACATGAAACCCACCTGAATTCCTTGCTTGGATACATGCTTAAAAGATGCTTCTCCTCTTGATCCTCTTGCTTTCCTTGATTCCCTTTATCAAATACAAAATTCCCATTCAATAGGAATACAATTTGA
>JANZLC010000008.1:32987173-33003374 GCA_026413385.1 Erythroxylum gracilipes
CTTAAAGACCAATTCTGTCATCTAGAGGGTCAAATTTGGACTAGAAGATGTTCTAGCCAAAATGAGACGATGCTGACATCATGAGACGAATTGCTGATGTCATACTGAGACAAATCGAAAAATGGGTATAACTTTCTGTATAGAACTCAGATTTAGGTGTTCTTTAGATGAATAGAAAGAGGACTTCAAGATCTACAACTCTCATGAAGACCTTAAAGATCAATTCTATCATCTAGGGGATCAAATTTGGACTAGAAGATGTTCTGGACAAAGTGAGACGATGCTGACGTCATGAGACGAATTGCTAACGTCATACTGAGACAAATCAGAAAATGGGTATAACTTTCAGTATAGAACTCAGATTCAGGTGTTCATTAGATGAATAGAAAGAGGACTTCAATATCTACAACTTTTATGAAGACCTTAAAGACCAATTATGTCATCTAGGGGATCAAATTTGTACTAGAAAATGTTCTAGCCAAAGTGAGATGATGATGACGCCATAAGACGAATTGCGTACGTCATACTGAGATGAATTGGAAAAATGGGTATAACTTTCTATACAGAACTCAGATTTAGGTGTTCTTTAAATGAATAGAAAGAGGACTTCAATATCTACAACTCTCATGAAGACCTTAAAGACCAATTCTATTATCTTAGGGGATTAATTTGGACTAGAAGATGTTCTGGCCTAAATGAGACGATGCTGACATCATGAGAAGAATGCTGACGTCATACTGAAACAAAACAAAATGAGGCGGTCAAACTGAGATGCCAAAAGTCAAACTAAGATGATGATGATATCATGAGACGAATGCTGACATCATACTGAGACGAAACAAAATGAGACGGTCAAACTGAGACGCAAAAAATCAAACTAAGACGATGATGACATCATGAGACGAATGCTGATGTCATACTTAGACGAAGCAAAATGAGACTGTCAAACTAAGACACAAAAAGTCAAACTAAGATGATGATGACATCATGAGATGAATGTTGACATCATATTAAGACGAAGCAAAATGAGATGGTCAAACTGAGACGTAAAAAGTCAAACTAAGACGATGAACAGTATCTGAGACGAAGCAAAACTGAGACAAAACAATTAAAAGGGCATAACTTTTAGCTCAGATGTCCAAAATTTTCATACTATATACCATTAGAAAGATAAAAGAAAGATCTACACTTTTCAAATTGCAATTTTGCTCAAATCTATTTATATAAATCCCAAATTTTCCCCTAAATCTGAAGACAATTTTTCCATTCATTCACCAACACTACACCCAATTCTTAACTTCATGACAAATTTTGGGATTCTTAGAGACAGAATTGAAATTCAATGTCTTCATACGAAATGTAGCCATATATCTCTAATTTAATCTAAATCAAGAATCATCTCGTTTGGACAACTAAAGAAAACGTGGTGGCTAAAATACTGAACTATACTCAGTAAACATTTTCCAGATCAACTCTTTATTTCAAAATCTTTCCTTACACAACTCATACCAAGATTGCCTTTTCTACTTCATTTACTCCTAATTCTCAACTTCATTTCAAATCAATGTCCTCCAAAAAGAAATCATAATCTATGAGTAATCATGAACACGAATAACAGAACATACACATATATACCTATTCGTCATCAATTTACTACACAATATTGCTTTCATTTTACTGCTAACTTTCACTTTAATTCTTCCTATTTAAAAATCTCTTACTCACCAAAACATCATAGCAAATCATGAATCTATCCACTTTTATCATTCCCTACTTTACTCTTGTCTATCATTTCCTGGTTCAAAAACTTTCATTCATAAGCTCTTAACTCGTGACTAATCACCAAAATTTCTCATTCAATAGTTCTGATCTTTTACGAAAAGTTCGGGGTCCAACAGTTCCCGTAAAGTCAAGTCGTTCAACTGTTAACAACTTTTTATCCTTTAAAAGTTAAAAGCAAGGAAAATAGTGGGAAACCTTTTTTATATAAAAATTTGGCAACAACTACTTTTATAAGATTCCCAAATTTTAAAAACCTACATAACACGTTTAAAAAAAATCTAGTATTTCATATAGCATCTCAACTTATGAAATGGGACCTCAGGTCCACATCACAAGCAATCGCAAACATATAATTCTCAACATTTTAAAAACGTCGTTAAGGATCAAAGCCCTCATAGTTCATTAAGTAAAAAAATTTACAATTCCACAAATATTCAGAAGATCACACTTTTGAACCCTTTCCGAAATAATTTAAAACATATCACATACATAGCAAAAATAACACAAGCAAAGCAACACCCAACGATACAACTAATCCTACGACAGAGTCCTAATTACTGCAGTACCTGTATGCATACCTATGATGATTTGTTTAAAAGCATAAAAATGGTGAGTTAAACGAGCTCAATGAGTGTTAGTCTATTTACTAAAAGTTTTAACTTTTCATAACAACATAATTGAAATAGTCTCATACAACAATAAAGCTCATGGTAAAAAAATTTTCATAACAATCCATTTGTGCATCATCAAATCTGGTAATAACATAACATTTCGTAAAACACAATTTCAATTTTCTGAAATACTATTTTGAAGTTAGACATTAAACTCATAATATACAAGTTTGCATTTGCCTTTTTCCTTTTTCCTTTTTCTTTAAACAATAAACAGTGGCGACAATAATTTTTCTGAAAACTTTTATACTGAAAATAAGTCAACCACTAGAATTGACACCATATGGTGCCTCTCAAATTACTTTTAACATAAATAGTGGTGGCATTATTATTTTCATGAATTTTCTTACTCAATATATCCCACCACTAGTTTCTTTACCATACGGTACACTAGGCATAAAGTCAAGGAGTTGGTTCGACTATAGACCGATAGTTACAAAGCTAGTTCTGCATCGGTTACCCGTAATAAGTAACAAAGCTAGTTCTGATCGCTTACCCACAATTGGTTAATCACTATTTACGAAGCTAATTCTACATCTTTTACCCGTGATAGGTTAACTTTTATAAACCGATATAATAACATGAATAAAGCGTAATAATGTACCATAGGCAAAAGCAACTCGTACCTTTTCAATTCATCTTATTTTCGAAATCAATTATAGGAGGATTCATAATCATTCAATTTAATGCATAATTTCAATGCAACTTCCAATCATACAAAAATTAACTTTCAATTTACTGCTCATATATTGCTAAAGCATAATCTTATGCTAACAATATTCACTTGTAAAATATCGTTCACATAAAACTCAACTTAAATATTCATTTCATGGTCAAGTGAAATCCATTTGCATAAAATCAATTTAAAGTACACTCACAACTTGTTAGTTTCCTTTTCACCACTTCGAAGTCCTTCAGTTGGTTTCATTTTCTAATCCGCAAACTTAATATGAATACATTCAACTCCTTAATACATTTTTCAATCAAATACACCATAAATCATGTCAACTTCATTACTTTCCACATATATTCCATATACTAATTTTTTCTCCAAATAATAACATAACACTGCATTTAATAATTCCAATATCACAAATACACTTAATGACCATCCTTAATCACATTTATATGGTCATTATGTCACAACCATACTTTTATTCCAAAAATGCCTTTGAAGCTAAACTTAACATATTTTACATTACACTTTTTTAATTCTATTTTATTTTATTTCTAACATTTAAAACCAATCCAAATTCACTTCCATGACATTTTAATACACACATTTAAGCTATAAAATTTCATTAACAATTTTTTTACATAATCATGCACCCTTGGCGGAATTTCAACCAAAACCAATTCCAAATCAATTCTTTATCATTTCATTACTTCATTAGCATCAAAATCATGCTATGAACATCATAAAAGACCAAAGTATAATTTTGGATCATAATACACTAAAAACCCTAGTCATGGCTAAAAATCCATCTAGTCATTTCCATGGTTTTCTTCCATTCTTTCATCAGTAAACTCACTTCCTAATGTCATTCATTAATCTTAAATCATCAAATGGCAAAATAAAACACTTTAGGTAATAGATCTTATCTTTGACCAAGTTTGACCAAGGTTCCACACTTTAGTTTTCTTGATTTTTCTTCTCCCAATTGCTTCCAATGCAATCAAACCTTGATATTACATCAAAAGGTTGCAATTTACACCATCAAAACCAAATCTAACCTATAACACAACAAATCCAACTTTTCAACAAAACTATTAAGCTTACCAACCCATTTTCTTCTTCCTCTTCACTTGGATGGCTATGGAATCATGTTGGATGCTTGATTGCAGGTAGAAGAGCATGAAAAATTCTTTGGATTTCTTCTCCATTTCATAATCGAAGCTCCCTCTTCTTCTTTTTCTTTTCTTTTTTTCTCTTTCTTCCTTCCTTTCTCCAACAATGGTCGTCGTTTCTCCTTGCTTCTCTCTTATTTTCTTTTTGTTTTTGGGCTATTTAACATTGCTCTCTCACGACTACTCACCAAATGAATCAATTTGTGTCTTAATGTGTCTTAATTCTTGCTTTTTATACTCTTTAATGCTTTACACATGTTACTCTCCTATTGGTTGTCTCTCATGACTCACCATCTATTTAATTGATAATGCTTAACTCTTAAGAAAGTCTTTAATTGGTCATTAGGTGTGACTCACACCATTTCACACACAAAAAACCAAATTGTCCTTTAATGAATCTAATTCACCAACTAACCGAATTAAATTCTGAAAATATTTTGTAACCGTTTTTTTATCAAATTGATCATGAAATTCTCTAATTAGCATCTACGAACAATCGTCCCTTCTTCTAGATTTTTGGCACTTCCACTTTAGCGTTGATGGCATGAAGGACTTATAAGGATCCACATCTTCCTTCTGCCAACTTCCAGGTTTTCTCTTCAAGTGATGCAAGTTTGCTCTTCTTTGGACAATCCCTAATTTGATGAGGTTCGTCGTAAAGGTAGCACTTCATTAAGGAACACTTTTCACCCTTTTCTTCCTTGTGACCCTTGTATGAACCTTTTTTCGGCTTGCCACTCTTTAAAGCTCCTTCTTTTCCTTGCTTCTTCTCTCCCCTACCCTTGCCTTTATCACTCTTTTGGGATTTGGAGTTGTGGACATCTCTTCTTACTTCATAAAGGAATAAGGATATAGCGATGGCATTTGCAAGGCTTTGGACACCTCACCTCTCTAACTCCGTCTTGGCCCACAATTGTAAACCATCGCAGAAGGCAAAGAATGCTTCTTTGTATGGATAATTGGGAATTTCAAGCAATACCTCTCGGGGTAAAACTGCCTTTTCAACTCCTTCTTGAAGTCATCCCATGTGTTTATGGTGCAGGTCACCTTCTCGATATCGTTAAACCTTCTCCTCCACCACACCATAGTCATGTCTACAAGGTAGAGGGAAGCACTATCAATTATGTTAGCATAGTCCGTAATGCCAAGTGCTTTGAAGTGTTGCTCCATACTCCAAAGGAAATTATAGATGGCTTTTGCATCCCTTGCTCCTCTAAAGGTCTTAGGTTCCGAGACCTTTACTTTGGCAGAAGTGGTGAAAGCAACAGGTGCCACAACTCCTTGTGTCACTGCCATCTTACACAAGCTCCAATCTCCCTATACTTCCTTCAACTCGACGGTCAAACTAGCAAGTGCTTCTTCAACCATAATAATTTTATCACCAAGAGAAGTTTCCAAGGAACTCACCTTTTCAGAAACATCTGAGGCAACAATATTGACAGTTCCATTCATCTCTTCCCGAAGTAGAGATTGCTTCTTCTCCAGCTCCTCTACTCTTTGGTCCCAATCATTGATCCTCTCCCGATCTTCCCCTATGGTGATCTCCAACTTAGAGAGCCTAGCCAATACTTCAACTGTGGCGTCCCTTGTAGTAGACTTATCTCTCTTTCCCTAACCTCTCTTCCTTCATAGGTAGTTTCTTTGCTCGAACCAACCATCTCGATAATACTCAAAAGATCTCTAACAATGCTCTGATACTACTTGTAACTGGCTTGGACTTTCATCAACGCTCGTTCGACACTTGAGTACGCTTTCATTCTCAAGTCAGCCGTCTACAGGAAACACTTTGCCAAAGAGAAGAAGGAATGTGGGAGAATGTAACAACACTTATATTGAAGAACTCTGTCAAGAATGCTATAATGCTTATGATGCTCTTTATGATCTTCTAAAGTTACAAATGAGGCAACCCCAAAGGGTATATATACTACTAATTCCTACTTAGAATGGACGGTTACGATCTATTTGATTTAATGAAAAATTATCTACCCTAATGCATCCCTATGCACAACATTCTACAAGCTTTTATAAACTTCCAATCCATAAGCTTCCATAGTCTTCTACCATGCTCCAGAAGATTCCGAGGTCTTCTATAAACTTCTACCATATTCTATAAGCTTCCAGAGTCTTCTATACGCTTCAACTATGTTCTAAAAGATTCCAAAGTCTTCCATAAGATTTCAACATGTTCTAAAGTACTCTTTGAGTCAAACCTCATCTTGTGGGCTTTAAAACATGCGGAACGTATCAGTTGTCACGCACGTTGTTGTTTTTTTTCCCCTTCCTTTAAGGTCATGGGAAAGTATTTAGTAAATATTTCAAAAAATTTAGAATGTTAATTTGACTCAATAATTTTATTTATTAAATTAATATAAAATTATTTTTCAAATTTTAAAATTATTTTTCAATTTAAAATTTATTAAAATATTTTTAAAATATTTCAGTACAGGTAGTACAACAGATACAACTTAAAAAATTTTGGTAAAATCTTGTATTTAAATTTAATACGATATTGAGGAAATACCAGTATTTAACCAATACTAGTTGTATCGATACGAAATTCAAAATACTGCACCTTAACTCTACAAACAATTGTGCACTAACAAAAAAACAAAAGCAGCATATAATGTCAAGTTGGTCTATATATATCGAGTTGATCGATTTAACCCAACCCCATCTATTAACAAATTCTTGACTGTGTGACTTGGTCTGACACAACATAACTTCAGTTTCAATCAGGTTGAGTCGGGCTTGGTTTGTACTTTTACGCATGTAGAAACAAGAAATAATAAGTTAGTGTCTTGCGAGTCTGACTTCATACTTTAAACCTTTTTACGATCAGATCCGAAACATAAATCAATCCAGAGAAAAAAAGAAAAATTCAACAGACGGCTACTTGAGCAACTCGCAGTGACTCGTAGGTCCACTTCTTATAAAACATAGTTTATATTTTAATCTACTTCCAATTAATGTTACTGTTAACTGCTAGGGAAATGATTAATCTCTCATCAAAGCATTGACTTCTAGCCACCAATGACACTACTCCGAAAACTCGAACAATCTCCAATCATAAGTACCATGGTCCATTAACCTCAAGATAGTAGCCACAAGAAGAGAAAACACTAGTTTGAATCTGATAAAGGTCAAATAAAACCTAAGAGTACAAAACCTGAAAAGCTAAAACTGAAATAAAGCAAAAATAGAGAAACACAGACCCCATGGCAATGGGTAGATAAAACAACGAACTAAGGTGCCACAATGTTACTCGTCCAAAGCCAAATAGCACATATATCCTTAATTCTGTGGCGACGCTTTTGCAACTCCACTCTGTTGAGCAGATTGTGATGATGGAGGTGCTTCATAAGTTCCACGGGCACTGTTGGTAGCATTTCCATCTGCCGGGTAAGCAGCAGGCTGCGAGTAACCACTGCCGTAAGAAGTGTTGTAAGCGGGTGGTCCCTGTCCATAACCTGGTTGACCAACTGGCGGACCATAAGGTTGACCATACCCAGATTGAGAAGCTGTTACACCATAACCGGAAGGAGCACGTGGAGGGACTGAATCTGGTTGACTATATCCGGAAGGAGGTGGTTGAGAGTGTGGATACCCAGGCTGAACAGGAGCAGGCTGGCCATATCCTCCAGCATTGCTAGGTGACTGCTGGGTCTGCCCATAAACTGCAGGGTTAGCAAGAGGCTTCTGCCCTTGAGGAGGTCCATAGCCGGATCCATAACTAGGCTGAACTGGTGGTTGGCTCCCATAGCCAGTTTGGGAAGCTGGGGGCACGCCATAACCTGGCTGAGATCCCTGAGGTGGATAACTTGCCGGATTTGTACCAGGCTGTTGACCGACATTATAACCCTGCTGACCCATTGTTGAGGGCTGAGCTGGTGTCTGGGTTGTGTCTCCTTGAGCACCATAAGAGGAAGCATGTCCTTCTTGACTTGGGTTGGTCGCACTGCTGTAGTTGGATGCTGAACTATAGCTTTGCTGTTGATCATATGGTGGTGGCTGACCATAACCTGACTGAGGATATCCACCATAGCCATCATGGGCATAGCCTTGCCCCTGTTGGTTATAGCCAGAAGCTGGTGGCTGGCCATAATTGTAGCCAGAATTATCAGGAGCTGCAGAACCACCAGTAGTTGGTTGTTGCTGTGACGAAGGTGGCTGATTATAGTAGTCATAACCCTGACTTGTCTGCTGACCAACCGAGCCAGTAGACTGATCCCAGTTGGAAGGGTATCCACCAGATGTTGCCTGTGAAGGATAGCCTCCATAAGGTGGCTGAGACATACCATACTGTGGGGATGGACCAGGATATCCTCCAGGCTGCATGTATCCATAACCAGGTTGTTGCATGGGGGGAGCTCCAGGAGGACCCCAGTTTGTAGGTGGCCGTGTTTGATACCCTTGCTGGGGATATCCTCCAGCCATTGATTGATTCCTTGGACGATTCTGCACGAATTTGTCGGTCCAAATAATCAAGGATAATTTTAAGATCCCATCATTTCCAGAATTTGGTAAAACACAGGATATACAGATAAAAGTAAGCGTACTGATAAAACAAAAAGCACACAATTAAATCTGGAATAAAACAGCACCAGTAGAAAAGATAAGTCTGATGTAGGGATCAATCAAATCCACATTGTATCAAAGGGTGTATGAATGCCAACATACCGTACTTGGTTGATGAAAAAATTGAATAACTCCAGCAGAAGCCCATCCTCTCCCTACTAGAAGTGAATGGGTACAAAAACAAGAAGATACTATACCAGCTTTACCATAAAAGAAAAAAAGTATTAACAGGCACCATTGCCAAAAATCTTGATGTTGGTTCTTATGGCAATGGGCTGTGAATTCACTGTGGCATGTACATTGTACAAATTATCACTAGCATCCACTTCATGAAGTGTAGCTAATAGAGGTATCAAATCAATACTCAAAGCATTATTGCAGATTTATATCTCCAAAAACCCCCATGTATGACATGCCCACTAAATAACTAACTTACATGTTCCCATAATAATTACAGAACTAGCATAACATAAAATAGCTTGGTAGAATGTGAAATACAATAAGTCAACTAATGGGGTATAATATCTAATATAAGGAAACACCTAACTTGAGAAATCCTGAATGAGGAGTATTAACATAAATTTGCAATCCCATCACTATTATGAGCAACCATGAAGGAACGGACGGGAAAAAGAGAAGCATAAAAAAGGCGAAGATCCCTGCAACATTACTTTGTAATACCAGGCCAAAAAGTTTACTCAAAAGAAACAAGAATCAAAACAAGATTAAGGGGCTCTAAGCTCAACATCTTAATAGCTGACATTCTGAAAACCACCCTTGGTATAGGAACTGAGATCGAAATCCTCAAATAAGTAAGCCACAGAGTTCAATACAAGCTCCATATAAAGAACACGAGGGGATAGTTCAATGCATAACAGTAGTGTCGATATTTCAACTAAAATAAGGTGACAGTATATTATTAGCATTAGGAAAAGCAATTAACAAGTACAATAGAAGAAACCTTGTTGAAAAATTGTACCAACACCAAGGACGTCATCCCATAAAAGTAATCAGAGCTAAAACACTTCCCATTCTATGTTAATTTGCAACTTCCGCTCCCAAAATCAGTCATTAGATATCAAAATAGGTTTTAGATCCATACCAGGAAATGCTGAGGGGGATACCAACCCTATTGGAACCCATGTTATAAGTCCAAAAACACTAACCCTACAATAATTCCCAATAGAAACATCAGCGATATGAGACAATCAATAATCACATGATGGTAGTAGAAGCTAGAATCCAATATCTCTTCACTTGGGAGTACAACCTAAAACCACCATACAATTGGGTAGAGATAGAGCTTGCAATGTGCTATTCTCATCATCCTAATGATAAAATGAATATTGGCTCCAGCTATATATCATACTCAGATAGTAATGTCAACTTGATAACGGTAACAAATGCTCTCAATTAAAGCTTGATACCTTGAACTTCCAGAATTCACTCTGCAGTACCTTCAAGTGCATTCATCTTCCGCCATAAAATGATAAATTATATAACTAATCTAAATGAGGCATGATGTTGCTTACAAATAAAAGACAATAGTTATTTACACTACATGTATAAGCTCAGGTCAATCAAAAGTCCATATGCAAAGACTAGGTAACATATAGTACCAATCTTCTCCTAATTCAAAACTATCTACTAGCAGAATACCAAACTAGGTCAGCAACGTCCAATAAAGTCGGCAACTTAGACACATAGCCTCCGCTCTTCTCCCACATCTCAGCACAGCATAGCACAGGAAATATTCTCAAACAGCTATGCTGTAAATTCCATAAGATCAAAAGGAAAGCTATATCTGCAACTTTATGATTCATAGAAGTTACCACAATCTAATATTAATATTGAACAACTGTTCTGGGGGTAAAGATCCAGATAGTACTTGTCACAATTATAGTTTTAACGAATGATCCTTAAGTGATAATTAAGAGGAACAATTGTGGATCCATAAAATCAATTTCTAAAGGTAAATAGAGGAGGATAAAATATATTCTACATCAATAACCAAAAGTGAAAGAGCTAGTTAAACAAAGAGATTCAAATATAAACACAAGTAGATAGAACAAAATCACTAGAAAAAATGCAAAACAAAAAGCTAACACATGCCTTAGTAGAAGCTGACCTAGAACACAATGAAAACACAGGAAAGTCTACAAAATTTATGATCCAAAACAGATCTTACTGCACAAGTTGGTTATTCAGATGATATTCTTAAGGGCATATCTTTATGTAAAATGAGGAATCAACCAACAAATCACAAAAATCAGGACAATATATCAACGCAAGAAAGATCTACTAGAATAGATCAACAACAAATATGACTATATAATTCCATAAAATAATAATATTGGCAAAATGAAACAGTAGTACCCTGGTAGTTGAAATGCAAAGGCATTCTTGTTTTGCCAATCAGCAACAATAAACCTCAAAAATCACTAATTATGATCTAAACACATCAAGGAACACAACCAATTAGCAAGTTCCATCAGTCCAAGTCTGCAAATAAGCAAAAGTTCAAATGTACCTCACTGATGACTTCATTAACCAACTCTTTTGCAGCTTCAATCTGATCATTTGTCCCATCTATGTGAACTGATCTCTCAGAAGATGTATCACCTGGGGGCAAATGCAATGGTATAACCTGCAAATTTCAGAAGTGAGTAAAAATAACCCAACGTAAAGGTAAAAGAGGAAAATCATTATTAATGCATACTACATATAGAATTGTTAGTTATAAACCTACAGAGTACAACATGCAAATTCCAACAAGCTTAGATAACCACCAAACAAAAGAATAACAAAAAAGGTCAGTAATGAAGCGAAGACTTAAGAGTCAGAAACCAACCTGAATACGAGCTCCAGTCCTAGCTTGCATGTTCTTAATGGTTTCACCTCCTTTACCAATCACTAGACCAACCTGGAATGGTGCCAATCAGGAAATATCATGAACTAGGAAATATGCCGAGTTTCTACCAAATGAACAATGTACATACCTTGTTGTTGGGGATTTTAATCACGAAATGGTCAGAACTACCTTGTCCTGTAAACCTTCGTGAAACAGTTCCAGAACCCCCTGCATCAGCCTGAAGCAAAAATTTGACATTAATGGGAAATTGTAAATATGCAGTTTTACTAAAGGAAAAGTACTTCATTAACACAATGAAACTAGAACCATCTCAAAGAATATAGCAAATATCAACATCCTTATGCAATGGAGCTGTTCCCATACACGAAGCATATCAAGTTTGTTGTTTGATAAATACACCAGCGCTGATGTTATTTATTAACTGAACTTCCAAAGAACATATAAACATTATAAATTGAACTTCCAAGCAACTTCTTCCTACCTCTGCAAGAACCTCATTTATCAACTGCTCTGCCTTTGCAATTTGCTCAGGAGTACCCATAAGCTCTACCATCCTAGTTGGTGAGTTAGGATCTGCATCCATATCTCTAGTGACCTGAATCTTTGCACCAGACTGAAGCTGAAGATATTTGATAGTCTCTCCACCTTTACCAATTATCACACCGACCCGACCATTTGGAATATCTATCTTTTTGCTAGTGCCACCCATGTATGACCCATATGAAACAGGAATTGCTGAAGGAGCTGAGTTCAAGAACATAGATGGCTTGGAATCTGCATTAACACATTCGTTGATATTTTGCTTTCTTTTAAAAAACAACACAAACACCTTATGAACAGAAAGTGTACTCAACATATAGCTACAACCACCAACAAATAAAAGATAACCTAGACAGGACCAAATAAAATTCGATAAAAAATTTCATCTCTCCTAGAGACCACAAAGATCCCTGGAACAACCAACAGTTAGATAATTAATGGTAACAGAAGTTGCTGGAATTGAAGAAAATAACCAGCAACAACAAAAATCTACAAGTCAAAGAGAAGAAAACAAAATCAAAACGAAATATCACAAAGAAAATTACGAAGACAAAATAGCAAGAAACAGCTAAGCAGCAAAAGCAAGAAAGCGCAAGCATAAGACAGTATTATATATGTGCATCTGTATGTGTGTATAGACATAAATCAGAGAGAAAGAAACGCGACAGTCGACTGAAACTGAAAGTAAGTAAAGGACCTTTATCGGTGGAATCGAAGCCGGTTGCGCCGTTCTCAAATCTAGGGCGCTTAACATCTGCGGCGACACCAACACCAGCACCACCACCTGCAGCATCGCTCAAGAGGCGAGCAGCTATCTCCTGGGCTTTCTGCTTAGCCATCTGGATCTCATCGACCGGGGGAGGCACGTTGTTGTAGGAAGGAGGAGGGTCCGGCGGCGAAGAGAATCCGGTTGGACGGCGAGCGGATGAAGGCGGCGGCGGAGGAGGAGGAAGAGCCTGGTCATCATACTTGCGTTTGTTGGAGGCGATGGTGGTAGCAGTAATGTCGGTGGCTGGGTAGTGAGCGTCGTCTGCCATTATTTAGTCTTTAGAAGATAGAAACCCTAGGACGAGAGGGAGGAGGGACTGAGGGAAAACAAGACAAAAGGTTGATATATCGATTGGCTGACGGTAATAAGAGATGATATTTTATATATGGGTGCGCACTGCTCCACTGTCAAGATAATATCTTCGCGAATATTGATTACATTACATTAGCTTAGAACAAGCAAAGTTGCAAATTCTATTCAAAAATTAAAATTAAAATATTTATTTAATATTTTAATTTATAAAATTAATTAGAAAAGACAATGAAATAATACAATGGACCAGATTCAAGTGTTTTTAATGGATCTCACCAAATCTAATAAAAAAACGATGTAATTTTAGACTTTCAATTTTTAAAAAATTGTCTTACGAGTCCCTTAAAATTAATATAAACTTTTTATTTTTAAACACAACAAATATTAAATAAAAATCCAGAACTAGAATTACCACCCTTAGGATCATACATCATCTTAGAATGTGATGGTTGTATTGATGGACTGTAGGAATAAATCCCTTTGCTGGTTTACTTAATCCTTCTGTTGCTTCTAATGCCTCCATATAGTATGGATCTTTACTGGTATTGATCCAGGACATCTAAAGCAAAAATGAAATTAGTCTATTATAATATTATTTAATTTTAACTTTAACTTTAACTTTAACTTTTATTGTATACAACTTTATAAAAGGCTAATATTGATTAATACTATACATGATCCTGTCATATTTCACAAGCTCAACGCATACACACTAAATTAAATACATTTGAGTTGATATTATAGCGCCACTCAACAGCTTTGAGATGCATCATGATCCTGAGAATTATTGTTGTCAGAGTGGCAAAATTACGTTAAATTTCCCAATCCTTATATGAATATCAAGTTTAGTACATATAAAGAATTTGGTACTCAATTAGGTTCTAGTATGGTACTGTAGAGGTATTGATCAATACCGGATATTGTTTCGGACAATTTTTTAAATTTATGAAATAGTCCTTGAATTTTTTTTAAAAATGTAAAATAGTTCATTAGTATATTGTACTGTATAGTTTACAATTTTACATCAACTTTGTTTCTAAAAATTATAATAATAAAAATTTAAAATAACAACAATTTATTTACTTTTATTAACAATAATTTTCAGATATTTCACATATAAATAATAACGACAATCAATATGAAAAAAGACAATCATCGTATAAATATAAAATTAAGAATAATCCTTTCACAGCTTATTACACTCACATGTGGACTTAAAATTTAAATTGTGAACCTTTGCAATTCTGGAAGACTAGTTCCAAATTCATCCCACCAAGAAACTGTAAGTCGTAAGATAACAAAAGTAGAGTTATAAATAAAATAAAGTGATAATTAATTTTTAACAAGTAAGAAAAGGGAAAAAGCTCATACCTGAAGCAAGTTTTGGTTTTTGTCGAATAACAATTGACATCCCAAAATCCCAAGAAGACAACTTATAAAGCTCCATTTGTGAGCTTAAGAGATCGTGCATTATATCACGGGCAAAAATTGTCGTAATAGTTAATAGCATTTTCCTATTAACTTCAACTTTCTTTGTAAAACCTGGTTTGAAATAGACACTAGGATTTGAAAACGCCCTAACTACAAAGAAACGGAGAGTAAAGTTGCCTTTTCCATTTGTTATTAATGACTGCAAGATAAGGTGATGGAGGGCCATCAACTAAGGCCTTTGAAGATTTAGCAAGTATGGGATTTAGTGAAGATCAAGTGAACCAGTCGACCAAAGAAGAATAATTTGAAGACTACATTGATTTAGGTTTTATCATGCAAGTTCAAGTCCATGTCAAGCCATTTGGTCTTGTAAAAGCCTTACTCACACTTGAAGAAGATGCAGCCAACGAACCAGCCCAATTAAACATGCTCGTCCAGCCCATGGAGAAGTCCAAAACTGAGCTTGGATGTTATCTCATTGGATAAAAAGTCTGGAAATTCACTTAAACAATTTTCAAACTATATTTACTACTTTCCGTTTTTATTTTCATTTAAAGTTGCCATTTTTTTTATTTGTTATTCTATTTAAAGACCATTTAAGGAATGTTTAATTATGTTTATGATCTGTTTTGGAATGCCAAGGATTTGTGAGTTGCTGATTTCAATGTGGATGCCCAAATTCTTATCAACTTTCCATATATAGGTCCGTTTGTTCTAGTTTTGGATTTTCAGATATATCACAAAAATAAAACCGTGACTTTCCAGCTCCAATTTGCTATGAGTTTCTAGGGTTGTTAGTATTCCTAAACTATCAAAATCTGGGTTTGTGAGTTTCTCCAAAAAACTTTCATTTTCCTCAACCATTTTCGAGCAGCGTCTGAATCTGACCTTCTGATACTATTTTTGTTAGATCCCGTTTCCGGAACCCAATTACTTAATCCGAAATCGCGTTGGAAACCTGACTAATCTGAAAATTCTGATATAATTTTTTTTCATCTTATTCATCTTAAAATCCATTTAGAAACATCTTTCTATAAACCTCAAATGTTTAATCGGATTCTTATCCTTATTCTTATTCCGTCGTAACCCGATTTTCTCAGAAATCGGGTAGCATAACGGCTGTATTTGGACAGCCCAAAAGTTAAAAACACAAGAGAAAACACACTTCTAATCCTCAAATCAATATCACAAGGCAACATCGGACCTCCCGTCCGGCATCCAAACTCCGGCAGTAGCACAATCTTAATTCTAAACACTTCATAAATTCCTCAATCAATATAATCTCAACTCAATATTCACAATATGATCATATTACTACATAACTCATAATTGATAAACATCATGATTCTACATTAACGGCTCTTCAAGCCATACATAACTGCAATACAGAATCCATAAATC
>JANZLC010000008.1:33016930-33027831 GCA_026413385.1 Erythroxylum gracilipes
CCTCTTTTTCCTCTCTTCTCCTTCTTTCTCCTCTCTTTTAATTAAAAGAACATGTTTTAAGTCTCTAACAAAGGGGTCATAAGGGAGAAAGGTCTAGAATATTGACCCTTCTTTGATGAAAATATGGTGCAATTACCTTTTTGCCCTTAGGTTGTATGAAATTACCATTTTACCCCCCAAACTTTCTTAAATTTACAATTAAGCCCAAAGTTGAGGAATCTCTAAAAATTTTATTTTTATTTTGGTCCTTGGACTTCTGAAAATTATAATTAAGCCCCTTGACTTAACAAAATTGTTAATTGGTCCTCTAAGAATTGAAAATTTACAATTAAGCCCTTTAACTTTTAACAATTTGCAAATAAGCCCTTATGTCCATCAACTTTTCCAAGTAAACTTTCAAAGTGTCCAATAAATCTATAAATCATGTCTAATCACCCCTAAGGCATTAGAACACATTTAATTCAACCACCATGATCATATCCATCCAATGGACTCAATTTTACACACTTAAAAGCTCATATGTCGGAAATCTCCAAGATTCCGCATACCGATGAACTCTAAGTTTATGTAAGGGAATATGACATTATCAATCATTTACAAATACACCCAAATGACTTAAATAAAATATGTATTTATCAATATACAGTAGCATCTCTAAGTACTAACCAATACAAAAGGGCTCAGAAATTCTTGCTTTACATAGAGGCACCCATGGTAGAGGCTGACGGTGAAAATGCAGAAAAAAAATGAGAGAGAGATGAGAGATACGAGAGACTTCGATGGCAAGAAGATGATATGATGATCTGATGATAATGTCGGCTCCCTCACTTATCCCAAAATAGGTTTCTTTTCAAAACGGGTCGCCGAGTCGGGTTTTTACAGTGGGTAAAACTTTCGAAAATGGATCAGGACTTCGAAGGTTCGCTGCGGCGAAC
The DNA here is from genome assembly GCA_026413385.1 of Erythroxylum gracilipes. NCBI lineage: Eukaryota > Viridiplantae > Streptophyta > Magnoliopsida > Malpighiales > Erythroxylaceae > Erythroxylum > Erythroxylum gracilipes. The sequence continues at coordinate 33,017,866 of JANZLC010000008.1, forward strand.
TTTTCCCGAAAGATTTCTTCACTAATCTGTTGATTTCGTCGCGGTGAAAACATTATCTTCGCTGCGGCGAACTTTTCCCGAAAGATTTCTTGTGAATCATGCATTCTTGCAAAATAACCTAGAAAAAATTATCCTGTTCATGATTACAAAAGGTCAAAACCTTTTCACCTTGTTCATGGTGATATATGGGGGGCATCACGAGTTATTGATTTAATTGGAAAAAGATGGTTCATTACTTCATAGATGACCACACAAGGGTTTGTTGGGTTTGCCTTCTAAAAGAAAATTTTGATGTTGTGTCTGCTTTTCAACAATTCCACGAGATGATAAAAAATGTTTTCCAGTTTGATGTCCATATTTTTTGCACATATAATGGAGGAGAGTATTTCTCACATATTTTGGGAAATTATTTCGTTCATAATGGATTTTTCATCAAAGTTCGTGTACCTATGCACCTTAACAAAATGAGATAGCTGAGAGAAAAAATCGTCACGTGTTGGAAGTTGCCCGATCAATTATGTTTGAAAATTTTGTTCCACACCATTATTGAGGTGATTCTGTATTAACCGCTTCCTACCTAATTAATAGGCTTCCTTCTAAAACTCTAAATTTTCAAATTCCTATTAGTTGTCTTAGAAAATTCCTACCAACATATATGAGGCATTGAGAGATTGAAGATGGAAAGCTGCAGTAATGGAAGAAATAAAGGCCTTGAAAGAAAATGACATATGGGAAATAGTTGACATACCCAAAGGGAAGAAACTAGTAGGGTGAAAATGGATCTTTACCATAAAAGTTGGTTTAGATGGGAGAATAGAGAAGTATAAGGGTCGTTTGGTTGCTCAAGGATATGCACAAACCTACAGCCTTGATTATGAAAAAACCTTTGCACCCATCGCAAAATTGAATTCTATTTGGGTTCTCTTATCTATGGCAGCTAATCTAGACTGGGAACTACACCAAATGGATGTATCTAATGCATTCTTAAATGGAACTCTTGGAGGAGAAGTTTACTTGAAGCTACCACTTGGTTTTGAAGAAAAAACTGGTTCCGTGTGTAAACTGAAAAAATCTCTCTATGGGTTAAAACAGTCTCCTAGAGCTTGGTTTACTTGGTTCAGCACTGCTATGAAGCAATTTGGTTATACACAAGGGCAAGCTGACCATACTTTGTTCACAAAACAATCTATAGATGGGAAGAAATCCATCTTGATTGTATATGTTGACGATATGGTGCTCACAAGTGATGATAATGAAGAAATAGCAAATCTAAAAAATTTATTGAAATCTAAATTCAAAGTTAAAGATCTTGGGAAGCTTCAATATTTCCTTGGAATGGAAATAGCCAGAAGTAAGTCGGGCATTTCCATTTCTCATAGAAAATATACCTTAGATCTATTGAAGGAAACAGGAAAATTAAGTCGACCTGCAAGCACACCACTAGAAAAGAATTGGAAGCATAAGGTTTTTGAAGATGACCCTCCAACAAACAAAGAAAGCTATCAACGTTTGGTGGAAAAATTGATCTATCTATCACTTACTAGGCTCGAAATTGCCTATAATGTTAGCGTGGTCAGTCAATTTATGCATGCTCCCACCAAAAGACACCAAGATGTAGTAGATCAGATTCTTAGGTACTTGAAAGGAACACCTAGAAAGGGTCTTCTATTCAAAAAGAGTGAAATCCGAGAAATAGAAGGATTTGCAAATGCAGATTGGGCAGGGTCAGTTGAAGATGCTAAGTCCACTACAGGCTATTGTACAAAGTTTTGGGGAAATCTTGTTACATGGCGTAGTAAGAAACAAACTGTTGTATCTAAAAGTAGTGTTGAAGCAGAATATAAGGCAATTGCACAAGGTATTTGTTAGTTAATTTGGCTAGAGAGATTGCTATCATATTTAAATTTTCCATTGGAGCATCCTATGAAGTTATATAGCGATAGTAAATCAGCTATTGCAATTGTTCATAACCCTATACAACATGATCGTATGAAGAATGTTCAGACTAATAGAAATTTCATCATGACAGAGATTGAAAGTGGGAAGATCAGTTTATTCTACGTGCCAAATGAATCACAAGAAGCTGATATTCTCACAAAAGCATTACTTAAGTCTGGTTTTGAATCACATGTATGCAAGCTGGGAATGTTTGATATACATTCACCAGCTTGAGGGGGAGTGTTGGAAAGTTGACTAGGATTGCCTAAATTAGTGAGATTCAAAATCAATTTCCAGATTTTTAATGATTTCCATTTATTTACTTCCAAATTTCTAGGCTGATCTTTCTAGATATTCTTTAATGTAATCCCTTAATTATTTCCTACTCCTATTGTATATATTTGTAGAGAATGATGACTGAAAGGTGTGAAAAAGATTATTCACATAATCCTTTTGTTTCAAATAAAACTCCCAAAAATCACTCTTAAGGAACACAAATTCTAGTCATAGATGTTACTATAAGGCATTGAGTAAATCAAAGCAATAAAAATAAAATTAAAGGTAACAAGTCACTAAAAAGCTTCTTAAAGCAATAAATCCTAGTACACTTAGTTTGAAGAATAAATTGTAATTCTAAAGACATGATAAATCCTAAAAAAAGGATGGAAAGAGATAATCTCAGTCTAAAAATAAATGAAATCAAATTAATTAATATATAAACCCAATTTTAATCTCTTAATGACATATGGATATCAAATAGTTACAAAAATTATAAATCTAAAACAAGCTTTAAAAAATTCACCTCTTACTCTTGAAAACTTGCAGTTAACTAAATCATTTTATAAAAAGTACTTTTAACGGCTTAATATCAATAAGATTCCTAATTCATAAGAACAACGGTTGATTTTCTTCTTTCAATTTTCTTCTTATATAGAAAGTCGTATTTATGAAAGTTGAAGGATATATTTTAATAAAAAATATATTTAAAAGGTCATGACAGTTGAAGGATATAGATATTCTTTAATAAAATATATATTTAAAAGGTCATATTTAATAAAATGTCATACAACTATAATGGGTGGTTGGTGAAACACCCTCTACAATTGACTAATAGAACGTCAATGGTCAATTGATTTAACCAAGTAATATGTCTGTTCATTTTAGTCTGATCAACCATATCGAGCAATTAATTACCTTAAGACTAACCTGGGATTGATCATCTCGACTGTTCCAAAAACTTCATTTGGATTCGCAAAATTTGAATTTCTTTCCATTAAATCATGCATAATAATATAACCTTTCCCTGCACTCCATAAGGATCCTCATAAGATTCTTAATAACTATATAATTTAAGTGTTCTTGACGATGAGTTTATACAAGATCAAAATAATTGCCTCCGGACAGTTTGAATGCTGATGCTAAGGGTTATGTAAGGAGTTAATTTGTCACTATGGTTAAATTCATAAAGAATGATGCATTTGCTCGGTGGTTTACTACAAATAACGTTTTGTTTATCATCTAATCTTAACATTATAATGGGTCAAAATTTTATCTAAAGTGCTCGATAAATTAAAAATAATTATCAACAGATCACCATCGATATCAACTTCTCTTGTTTTAGCCCCTACAAATCTGGGGTATCAAGCACCCATCTGATTAGGCTATCCACGAATTAACTCTGCAAAATCAGTTGCCTTTCATGCATATATTTTTACATCGACGCACTTCACCAATGTCTTACAACATACAGGCTCGTTTAAATGAATGACTCCCGTCTCCTGATGATGAATCTTGATGTTCAGTTCCCAAAACAAGCATTTCTATTTAACTTGCAAAGGAATAACAACGTTTGCATTGTATCATTTCTTCTTTTACAATCCAAGAGAATCCAGAAAATATATTTTTTACAAAAAAATGCCACTTAGTCTCATGTCTGACACATGAATTCATTTCCATCTATTCAGTCTACAACCCCTAACTTTATTCTTTAGGTGTATTTCCTTGTTGCCTGTGTAAAACTGCCTTGAAAAAATTATTAAAAGCTTAGAAATTTAAGACTTAATTACCTCAAAGATGGCTTCTAAAGAAAAGGATAACCTTTGGGGACAAAAGCAGCACAAAAGCCAAAATTGAACCAAAGAACATTTTGATGGCATATCTCAAAGGATCATCATAGTCGTCTCCGGGGATGCTACCTGAGGATGACATGACAGTTGCAGAAGGTAGAGCTTCTATTACTGCATCTGCCAAATCCGTGATGAAAGAAGCGGTGCAGCCCAAAGCAGGGACACGACCCCAATTCTCAATGCCAGATTCAATGGCCAAGTGCTTATACTCCATGTCAATCTCTTCAAGTGTCTCTATGTGCTCACTCACAAAGCTGGGATATAAGGTTGGAAACAAGATCGTTAAAAAGACAACATTTTGCAAGAGACATTTGCAACAAATGCAGATTCAATAATCAAACTATTGATGAATGGGACTTGTTATTCACAGAATTATATACCCATTTTCTGGAAGTCTTCCTAAAAATTAAGAGAAGTTGCAGCCCAAGCAGCAGCTGATAGAATAAATCGGTGTCTAGCAAGAAAATATGCATTGCAGTTGGAATCATATTTCTCTTGCTTCATCCAATACCAACCCTATCAATTTCCAAAGGTCTCATACATGTACATAATCCCTCCGAGCAAGAAAAGATCAACATAATTACATTGGACCAAGATCTTAAACCATGCAATGGTTATAAACAATTCCGTGATGACAATTCTAAAAAAGGTAAGTATAGGTGGAAAATACACGGGAACCCAGTACATTCATCAGATTACTCAAATTTCTTGTGCTAAATAGAACAACAGGAAAGTATGTTGGAGAGAAAGTCAACTGCAACACAGAATATTGTATATGGATTAATAAGCCTCAACTGTTTAAAAGGAAAATCTAGGAGAAACCAACTAAATTAGGAATAGCAAACACATGAAATATAAGCATATTGTTATCATCATAATACAGGCTAAAATCTCCTTAATTCAACAACTTACAATCAATGGATAGCTACTTATACTCTGAAAGAATATTATTGCGTATATTAGTTTGTTTCATATACCAATTCAAAAAAGAATATCATTAGCAATGTGAAGGCCTAATCCTTTCAGTGAGAACTTGAATATCATTTACCATAACAACATTTATAACATGTAACTGGATAACTGATTGCATACCTTACTGGGACAGCTAGGAGACTTTTTACACCTTTCCGACCAAGCTCAACAAGAACTTCATCTGTGTAGGGTTTCAACCATTGAACAGGGCCAACTCGACTCTGGGGGAAAAAGAGATATGAAGTATAGACAAATTTCAAAGATCTTAGACCCAAAAATACTAAAAACAATGACTCAAGAATACTAATACAACAGAATTGTGAAGGTAACAATGGGATGAAAATTTAGGAATATTGATAAAAAAATCTACCTGGTAGGCAAGGGTATGATTGTTGTTTACACCTCTAGCTTTTAACTCTTTCATGATTAAGCAAATGCAGTCCTCCATTTGATCTTTGTATGGATCTCCTGCATATTCCACATAACTCACTGGAACTCCATGGGCACTGAAAAATATCATGACCTAAGCTCCATGCAAAGCAAGAATGAGTTTCAAACTGAATCTAATGGCCTGGCCAAGCCAATTGCAAAATTGCACATGAAGATCAAGTAGAATATGCCAAATTATGGAAGCACACCTCTTCAGGTTTAGCAAACTTCTGCAGTTCTTTCTCGATCAAGTCAGCCATAGATTTAACATAACCATCCCGTTGGTACCATGATTGTATAACCGAAACAGGCAAATTTGACAGATACACATCTTTCCTGTGTCAGTCAAACCCAAATTTATTGAAAGGTCAAACATATATTTGACTTTTCAGGTTATCCAGTAAAATAACTCAGAAAATAGATACCTGAATGCACTCTCAAGAACACGAAGACTTGACCCAGTTGTGGAGATGGAGAACTGTGGATAAAGAGGCAGCACAACAAGCCTTGTTATCCTGTCCCTCCTGATCTGTGAGACAGAAATGATTTTGTTTAATTTAACTAGCAAGTTCACGACAAACTCAAAGATACTTATGACTCCAGCCCAACAAACTCAGATAATTATGACTCCAGCAATTTCAAGGGCAAATGGCATGTACTGATAACATCCGGAGCCTTACCTGATGAATTGCATCCTCTGTGAACGGATACCAATATCTCATTCCAACATACACATTAACTGGTATACCCTTTAACTTCAAGGCTACCTTGATTGCATGAGCCTACAAAAAATTTCTGAACGTGAAAATTTGTAAATTGAAAAGCTATCTACTTTAATTATGACCAAAAGAACTTCAAACAAAAGAACTATGGGATTTTTTCCAGGAAATAGAATGAATGCAACAAACAAAAACCACAGTAGGTCAATCAAAAATGGGATATACTTGCTCATCTGTTATTTTACGTAATGGTGAACCGCCTCCTATGGCAGCATAGCCTTCTTTACTTTTGGGAGCACGAAGCACAGAGATTAATTGTGCTAGTGGTTTCTGAAGAAACCTAAATAATCTGGGGAGTCGTATAATATCCTGTACAGAAACATAAAGAACATCACTACTATGGCTACATTTGTTCAAGACTTTTATAGATTGAATGAAAACAAAAAAGAAAACTTGCAAAGCAAATAATAGAAATACCGGATCTGCAAATAAATTGAACAAAAAAGGTTGAACATCACTAAGTGTTTCTGGCCCGCCAAGATTTAAAAGCAGCACACCAACATTATCTTCTTTAGCATGCGCATGAGATTCATAGAAATCTTCAATAAATGGGCATACTCTTGTTGAGGCCATACAAATAGATCGTAAAACAACTCTTTCGTGAACTGGCCCACACGAAAACAAGCCCCTCTTTATGGTATTTCTTTTGTCAGTCAACCTTACTTCTGAAATGGCAAGTGCCTGAGAATGGTGCTTATTGGGATCTTGTAATTTGCCACAACAATGACAGTTGACATATTTGAAACTTGTGGCTTGAAGATTTGACCTATAAAACACAGTAAAAGGAGAGACTCAATTCACCAAAATTCAATATGTGCAATAAATTACTATCCCAATTGACATCAAGCACACAAACATTTATACGTGAACATAACAACTTCAAGCCCTTATAGAGATACAATTCCTAAATCATTAATGAATTGTTGATGAAAAGTAATAGATAAACTATAGCACATTTTGAGCTCCAAAGTTGTGCTGACATACAAGTAGATAATCAAGTCCATAGATTCAGGCAATACTTTAAAAGCCAGGGTGAGAAAAGGGAGGGGATGAATGGTCAGCTTATCAATAGTAAAATTGACATAAAAATAAGTTAGAGAGGATGAACAAATTAGATATTGATGATATCTTTTAATCTATTGTAGCAGATTCTTGACGACTAGAGGAGATAAATCAACAAAAGGTGTTACTACTTGAATGCATGGAGTTTTTAAGATGATGTTGAAATGGAGGAAGCGAACAATTTTGGATGTAAAACGATGTCACCAGGATAAGTGTGGTAAGCAGGAATGCAGAACATGTGTACAAACATTTTCTGACAAAATTTGAAAATTATAACAAAAAATTTCTGACAAAATTCCAATTGCCCTTGTCTCGCTATTTTCTCTCTAAATCTAACTATCAAACATCTATAATTTAGCAAAGAAAAAACTAAACGAAAACCTTAGTTCCTTATTCTTTAATTTGAGCCCTTCCAATTTAGTGTTAAGGCAACAATTCTAAGCAGAAAACACAAGTTGAGTAGATAATGTTGGATAATTATTTTAGATAAGTTTAATTAGCTTAGGAGTTATCTTCTAGGAGATAAGTTTATCTTCTGGTAGATAAGATAAGATATACTATAGATTGGATAAGTTAGTACATACAAAAAACCTAGTAGTTTAGTAGTATTAGAATAGGTTATACTCATGTAGAAATTACATATAATCAGAGAAATAAAGTGGCTTGTTCTTCTAACATTTTCCATACCCTCTTGTTTCATGGTATCAGAGCTACCGATTCTGGTTTTCCAGCCACATCGTGGCTGGAGTTCAACCAACCTTCAGTTCCTTTGATGAGTTCCAAACCTCATCCCAAACACTTAGTTACGTAATACCTTCAGCCCAAACTCCATCTCCTCCTATTGATAATCTTTCATTGCAAATCACGCAACTTAGATTAAATGGAACGAATTTCCGAGAATGGTCCCAATTAGGCATGCTCGTAATCAAAGGAAGAGGCAAGGCTGGATATCTAACAGGCGCAATTCCTCAACCACACGAAATAGCAGTCACTTACAGTGCTTGGAAAGCTGATAATTCTATTGTCATGGCTTGGCTTATAAATTCAATGGAGCCAAAAATAGGAAGAACCTACCTATTCTGCAAAACTGCAAGAGAAATCTGGGAGGCTGTGTAAGAAATATATTCTGGTTTGGAAAACACTTCTCAATGCTTTGAAATCAGATCAAAAATCAGAAATGCTCACCATGGTAATATGTTTGTTACCGAGTATTATAACTTACTCACCGAATTATGGCAGGAGATGGATTTATTTTATGCAATAAATTGGGAGTGTCGTGCTGATGCCAAGAAGTATGAAAAAATATTGGAGAAGGAGAGAGTTTTTGATTTCTTACAGGGACTTAATGTTGGACTTGATGAAGTACAAGGAAGGTTACTCGAATTAAAACAATTGCCATCAATCCGAGAAACATTTGCAGAGGTTCGTAGGGAAGAGAGTAGGAAAAAGGTCATGCTTACCTCACATACTTCTGAACAAACCTCTTAAGGCTAAGCTTTAGTGGCAAACTCTCGAAAGGAATCTACTTACCAAACCCGAGAGCAAGAAACCAAGAACAAGTAGTGGTGTGACCACTGTGATAAGCCCTACCACACCCGTAAGACCTACTGGAAATTACATAGGAAACCACCAGATTGGAAACCTAAAAGCCAAAGAGTTCAGCAAAAACGTGGAGCAGCACATGTAGCAGAATTCGATATTAGCAAATCCCAATTTCCCATATTTGAAAATCTAATATCCAAACCTTTTCATCAATAAAGATCATATTTCTTTATATTGCGAGCAATGTGTCCTTGCAAAACAAAGCAAAAGTACTTATCCCATACACTCATACATACCCTCAAAACCCTTCCAATTAATTCATAGCGATATCTAGGGTCCCACTAGAGTTACAAGTCTAACCGGTACTCGTTGGTTTATCAGTTTCATTGATTCATTGATGATCGTACAAGGTTATGTTGGATATATCTAATGAAAGACAAATCTAAAGCCTATCATATCTTTAAACAATTCCACAAACTCATCCAAAATGTATTACAAACCTCTATTCAAGTAGTATGTATAGACAATGGGAGAGAATATTTTTCAACTAATTTTATTCAATATCTCAGTGAAAATGGGATCATTCACCAGAGCTTTTGTGCTTATACCCCACAACAAAATGGGGTAGCAAAAGAGAAAGAATCGTCGTCTTTTAGAGGTAGCCCGATCTATGATGTTTACCAACTTTGTTCCAAATTCCTATTGGGGAGAGGCCATTCTAATTGCCTCATACTTAATAAATCGTCTTTCTTTAAAAACTCTTCAATTCCGAACCCCATTAAGTGTTCTTCCAAAACAATTTCCTCACATTAAGCTCCTTAATTCTCTTCCTCCTAAAGTCTTTGGGTGTACTGTTTTCATACACAACAATCAACCCAATAGAAGCAAACTTGACCCACGAGCTATTAAATGTGTGTTTGTTGGGTACTCTCCCACTCAAAAAGGATTATAAGTGTTTCTCACCTTCTACAAACAAATTCTTTGTTTCATATGATGTCACTTTTTTCGAAAAACAACCATACTTCACCAATACCTCTCTTCAGAGGGAGACATCCCATGAAGAGATTTATTGGGACCCAAGCATATCACTTCCTATCTCACAAACCTTCCCACAAAAC
>JANZLC010000008.1:33071381-33102332 GCA_026413385.1 Erythroxylum gracilipes
CATAGCTTAGTTTTGCTACTCTCAAGTCATTTTATATGAATTACATATTTATTGTTGTAGATAATAATTTTTTATTATCGATTAAGATAATTTTTACTTTATATTATCATTCAACTTACTATTTAGATAAATTAAATGTATAAAAAATTCAACATATTATCACCGGATAACTGTAGAAATTAAATATCAATCATAAGATTAACAATCAAAATTAAATTTACAACTACTTAAATGTATGAAAAATAAAAAAAACAATATCGGTACTTTTACAAACAAAATTATCACATTCATTAGTAAATTTAGTATTAAATTTACCAATGGAATAAGAACATTTCGTCGGTAAATAATTTTCCGACAGAAAAACTTACTATCGCTAAATTTTTCAATGAAACTTTAACAACTTGACTGTCATTAAATTTACCAACGAACATACAATATTTGTCGCTAAATTTACCGACAGGGCATAACTTACCGTCTCTAAATGTTCTGACAGATTTTCAATACTTTGTCCGTCAGTAACATTTATCGACAGAATAGAAATATTCCGTTGGTAAAGTTACCGACGGTCTTAAAAATAAATTAATGAAATATTTCTATTTCGTCACTAAAAATTATCGATGACCGTTTCTCCAATGATTCATGCGGTCGGTAATTTTTGTCGACAAATTCGCTTGCCGACATAAAACCTTCACATTTTGTAGGTAATTTCTGTCGCTAAATAGCCATTTTCTTGTAGTGTGTTTTGTGTATTCTTTTGGGATTCCAAATTTGACATGATAATTTAAAAATTATGGGAAAGGCGAGCTCGTACATGTTATAGAGACTTTTTTGATGTGTTACATAAGACTGGTATATGACTTCCATATATATATGAAAAAATATGGGATCGTTGGCAGCAGTATTGGACATCACTCGAGGCAATGTCCATTTCAGAGTGCAATTCTACCAACAAACATGGGGGACCAGGGAGAGAGTCTTCCCGTACACACCGGAGGATTTATTACCCACCAAGAGCATACAAAGAAACTTGTAACTATCTACACTTTATATTTATATTCTGATTTTTTTACTTTGATGCATTTCAATTTAATTTGATGTATGAATTTTGGAATGAAAATATGTGTATTATGGAAAATGATAATGTTATAAATGTCTAGTGCCATATATGGCTGTATTGTTGAGTTATTTTCTTTTTTTCAACAAGGGTAAATATCATAAAAATAGAGAAAACTCTGCCGAAATTTTTTAAAATTGGAGTTCACTTATAACATGTTATTCTGATACAAGAAAAGTCTATGAGCAAGAAATCTACACTCTGTTAGCTCTTTTTGCACACCCAAACTAAGAAGCATGATGGTGTGACATTCGTCAATACCCGATGTAGAGAACATAAGGTATGTGAAATTTATGATTTAATATTAATTCTTAATAATTATTACTTATTAACATAAATATTGCATCATGATAGGACCAAATATAAGAAAGCATTCAACAATAGTCTTAACACTCTGAAACTGTTAATGAGAGTTAGGCACATCTTGATGCTGTGGGTGTTAAGGAATATCGGGGAAAGATCTACGGCTTAGGCTCATTTGCGAACACATGTTATTAATTTGCAGTCTTCCACATTTAGTACAATTGCATCTAACATCCAATGAGAGAGTTGTTCAGGTTGAGAGTATAGTATAGATGCTAGCAACTTAGATGCAACAGTCGATAGAGTACATAGTTTAGCTCCGTAATGAGATAGATGAGTTGAAGGAAAGGGGCAGCACCTCATCGCAGCAGTCAGACCATCCACCTTCACTAACTGCATAGTTTAGTTTTGCTACTCTCAAGTCATTTTATATGAATTACATATTTATTGTTGTAGATAATAATTTTTTATTATAAACTAAGATATTTTTTACTTTATATTATCATTCAACTTACAATTTAGATAAATTAAATATAGAAAAATTCAACATATTATCACCAGATAACTGTAAAAATTAAATATCAATCATAGGGTTACCAATCAAAATTAAACTTACAACTTAAATGTATGGAAAATAAAAAAAATATCAGTACATTTACAGATGGAATTATCATATCCTTCGGTAAATTTAGTATTAAATTTACCAATGGAATAAGAACATTTCATCGGTAAATAATTTACCAACTGAAAAACTTACCATTGTTAAATTTTTTGACGAAACTTCAACAACTTGACTGTCGTTAAATTTACCGACGTACATACAATATTTTTCGCTAAATTTACCGACAGAACATAACTTGTCGTCTCTAAATGTTCCGACAGATTTTCAATACTTTGTCCGTCAGTAACATTTATCGACAGAATAGAAATATTCCGTTGGTAAAGTTACCGATAGTCTTAAAAATAAATTATTGACGAAATATTTCTATCAGTCGCTAAAAATTACTGACGACAGTTTCTTCGACGACTCATGCAGTTGGTAATTTTCATTGACAAATTCGCTTGTCGACAGAAAACCTTCACATTCTGTAAGTAATTTCCATCACCAAATACCCATTTTCTTATAGTGTGTTTTGGGTATTCTTATATTTTATTTTAGGTCTTGTTCTAACCTCTCTGAGGAAAAGAAGTAAATTCAGATAAACTTTTAAACTATATTTAAAGAACTCAAAGCATGGTAATAACACGCCATTCAATATTTATACCACAACATGAATGATGAAGGTTCCTTGAGAGAGAACTATATGATTCTTTTGAGTTAGGATAAAAGAATTTACAAAATGGATAAATACATTTTTGGGTTGTCTTAATTAGAAAGAGATTCATTTGATTCAAACTAAGAATAGAGATTGTGTTGCTTGAGAGAAAACCTAATTATAATTTAAGAATTCTTATCGGTCCAAAGAACTAGAGTCATTCATTAAATTAGAATAAAGTCAAAACATAGTAGAGTCCTAAGGACATCTTACCTGGATTTAGTTCATTCCGTTTCTATTTGATGTTTTAGAATTGCTCATGTATTCCCTTCAATCAATTGTATTTTATGACCTTGTAAGCGTGATTTTTGTTGTTTTTAAGAATAGTTAATATTGTAAAATTGATTAATCATCTTGTAGTTTGATTTTTAATTTCGGTTATATATATATATATATATATATATATATATATATATATATATATACCAAAAGGTGGTGACTTGCATATTAGATTAAATATTTAGAAACGTTGGGGACTCTTGTATGCTGGATGCTAAACGTTGGTCGTATTCGATTCGTTTGGTCTATAAGACGGAGATGCGGAAAGCTTTGTGGGGGAAAATATGTCGAAACGTCATTCATTGTGAAATGAGGGAGACAGCGATCGGTAACTCACTTTAGACCCCACGCGAAGCACAGCGCGCGTAAGCACCTGACGACCACCCAGTTATGAGTCCTGACATTAATAACTAATAATAAATAGACGAGCGCCAATCCTCTACGTTTGCAGAACCGCGAGGCACCAGAGGCGTGCGAGTACGAGTACGAGGATAACGAAAGCCGACACACCACGTGGCTAAGGGCTATTGGGTTTGTAGGTGACAGAGTGTACGCAGGTGTAGTGCAGAGGATCCAAGGGACTCTTTCACTTGCATCTGTGCTTTCTTTTTGTGTTGGGTGGAGACTGTAGAGAGAGAGAGAGAGAGCAGTGGTCTGGCTGTCTTGTGTTGTTTGGAACAAAAATAATCAAAGTGAGAGAGCTTCGGAGACAGACTGGTAGAGATAATAAACAAACCTGAAAAAAAAGAAAGGCTAACTTGAGATTATTTGTTATTAATCTTCTTTAGTTAGCTGAGAAAAGGTGAATTTGTTACTGAGAGAGATAGAGTGAAGAAGAAGAAGAAAGCAGAAGATGGAGGGCATAGAAGAGGAAGAGAAGGGGGGAGCAGGAGAAGATGAGGAGGTACTAGGATCGAGCTTAACTATGGAGAAAGTGGCGGCGGCCAAACAGTTCATAGAGAATCACTACCGTGCCCATATGAAGAATATTCAAGAACGGAAAGAGAGGTCACTTGCTTATTTCATTCAAACTGGTCTTCTAGATGAGCAGCTTTGGGCTTTAGTAGATTCGTTTATTTTGTATTTATTTTGTTCTATACACATTATTAACTGCTACAACCCTTTGCTTTGCTATAGTTTAGATTAGAATGGAAAACTTTTTGGTATTCTTCTTTTTCTTTCTGTTTTACTATGTTTAGAAACTGTTAGGTATGTTTCTTACAGATGAGAAGGCAAATGGACAGAAGACCCTTTTCTTCGTCTGTAGCTTTTGACATTTGACAGTGACAACTTTACTTGAATAATATTCGTTCGACGAAAATTATGGAACATATTTGTTCTGTTACTTATTGAATGAACTTGATCTAGTTGGACTTGAGAAGCCTAAATTATTTAACTGATGACAGTAGATGCCAATGTATTTGCTTGTCATCTAGCATAGTTCAGAGGATATAGAAGAATTACATCCTTTTCTCTAGATTAGTGGCAATGCCTACTACTACAACGTCTTTTGAATTTCACACTTGAGATGCTCAGAACTTAGTCCAAACAGTCCTCATTTTTGACACTTCGAACCTCAACTCTGAATTGGCAATAGTTTGTCTTCCACCCAACAATGAAATATTTCACTATCTCGGCATTCTTTTCTTAGATTCTGTTCACAGGCTGATCTGGAACACTGGCAGATAGACACTTCTATTTTGCAAGAAGTTCCTTGCACCTTTCCTGTTGGTTGCTACTAGTTTTGTTCTCTTTATGACAAAACTAGCTGCAACAATTTTGTCTTGAGTTATAGAAAAAATTTCTTGTATTGTATATTATGCCATGTTCTTAGCTACAGGCTGTCACATATACGTTTATATGTTTCTCTAATCCTTAGCCTTTTGAGCATCTGGATTTCCTACATGAGCTCGGTGATATTGTGGCTGTATGCTGCATTCATCATCATTGGTATGCCTTATACTAGTTGGGTGGTTTGTCTGGCTGTTACCCTTGTTTAACTGGTTTGCGTTTACTTGTGGCGTGCCTTCATGACTTGTCCTTTATTATGAAAATGAAAGCATTATGATTGATTGCATGTTAAGTATAAACATATTTTCAACCTAGACAATTTTTGGCTCTGCCTGAGATTCTGATTCAAGATACAATTTCTACTGATCGTGGTAGTGTGCTATTGGTGCAGGAGATGGGTTCTAGAAAGAAAGTTAGCATCTTCTGATGTACCCAAAGAGGAACAGATGAATCTTATTAAAGACTTAGAAAGAAAAGAGACACACTTTATGCGACTTAAAAGGCACAAGATTTGTGTTGATGATTTTGATCTTCTCACAATCATTGGGAGAGGAGCCTTTGGTGAGGTTAGATATGAGCATGATAGTTGATACACGAACAAGGCAGACTAGTTCGTCAATTGATTTTATTCTCCTGTGTTTGTCCTTTATCATTCTTGATGTCCCTTTCCAGTTTACAATAAGTCGTACTCACCCACTGCAGGTTCGACTATGTCGTGAGAAGAAATCTGGAAACATATATGCCATGAAAAAGTTGAAGAAATCCGAAATGCTGATGAGAGGACAGGTGAGATGAGATGCAGACTGGTAATTTATTTAATAAAACTATACCTAGTTGTGAATAACTTTGTAGTTAAATCACTTAACTCTTTCTAATTGTTTCATTTCATACCAAAAAATAATCACCTCATTACATTAGAACGTTGTTACAGTCTCTCTGGGGCCAGTCTTCGCATGTCTATCTCTACCCAGATTACAGCCATCACAATGTCTAATCTACCGGCATAAAATCTGTTTCTAAATGCAAGCTGTATCTAATTTAGTTGAAGTAATGTATAATTTGTCTTTTTAGAGTGAGTATTTAATAGTTGTAGTTGCAAAGTCATGGTGATTGTAACTTATGAGCGCTTACCAGCTTGACAAAAAGCTGGTAAGTGCTCATAAGTTATAATCACCCCTAAAATGAAGTACTACATTTTCTCCGCTTCAATGCTGAGCTTTAGATTGTTCTATCTTACTTGCTCTATTCTTCCACGTACCGTTTTGTATCTACTTTCATTTTGTATCTACTTTTAATAGTTCATGCTGCTTTGCCCCATACTTCAGTACTTTGACATAACCTTATCATGCTTCGTAGGTAGAACATGTTAGAGCTGAAAGGGATTTGTTGGCAGAAGTTGCAAGCCACTGCATTGTAAAACTCTATTACTCATTTCAAGATGCGGAGTATTTATATTTGATCATGGAATACCTTCCTGGGGGTGATGTGATGACTCTACTGATGAGGGAGGACACGTTGACTGAAGATGTTGCTAGGTTTTACATTGCCCAAAGTGTTCTTGCCATTGAGTCGATTCACAAACATAATTACATTCACAGGTTGGATATCAACCAACTGCAACTGCATATTATATGACAATGATATGGCTAGTTAACTATTCTGTTTAAGTTGGTAACTGCTGCTCTTGGTGTATTATTTGTGCTTTTTTCAGAGATATTAAGCCTGATAACCTCCTTCTAGACAAAAATGGTCACATGAAGTTGTCAGATTTTGGTCTTTGTAAGCCCCTTGATTGCACAGCTTTATCTGTGATCCATGAAAATAAAGCAATTGAGGATGGGAACTTTAGTGAACCAATGGATATTGATGGATGTTTTCCTGATGCTGATAAGAAGAGTACTTGGAAAAGCCCCCATGAACAGCTTCAGCATTGGCAAATGAACAGGAGAAAGTTGGTATGGTGTTGTGATTATTTATAGCTTGATTGCTTGCCAATAATCTCTATGAGAGCAATTATCTTGAAGGATCAAAACTTATTAGTAACTTAATGAATTATATTTTGTTTTCTGAGAGGATGTCAATAACTTTAAAGTACCAGATTGTTGTGGTAGCACCCCAGTAGTTGGGATACTTGCTTCATAGTGCTAGAAGTGATGTGTTCACTTTTATTTCTCTTCCAATTCCCTCCAATTGTGCAACAAAAGCTTCAGGGTATTAAATCAGAATTCAATTCTAGTTGCTCTAAATTTTTGTTTTTTTATGTCAACCTTATATGTTGTTGTTGTAACTAATAATCTACACCGTCTTATGACCTGCATTACATCCTAGTGTTGTTCTTTTACCATCTAAAATCTTGACCTTTTTGACATACTGTTGATTTTTATTCGGTAGTATTCCACCAGTCTCACTGACAGGGTAAAGTTTCTTGATTGTTGGTTGGATATGGATAAGCCATCTGATGGTGCAGCCAGATCTGTTATATTAGCATTTCAATCTTTCAAAAGGGAACTCTTTAAATGGATGGACTGTATTACTTAGATGACATGCTAATACTCAATTAATTTGTGGTCTTGAAATGTTTTTGATCTCTGCATCCCGTCGTAGTTCATTAATATATTATGTTACTGTTTTCAACTTCTGATGACTTAATGCTATGTACTTTCTCGAAAGGCATTTTCAACTGTGGGAACACCGGATTACATTGCTCCTGAAGTGTTGCTGAAGAAAGGATATGGCATGGAGTGTGACTGGTTAGTTTGCTTTGCTCTATAAATAGTGTGTTCCCATTCAGGGGATGCTGTGAATGACATCTAGAAGGCCCTTATTTGTCGCTTTAATAATATGGATGCTAGCGTTGGGAAGTCTTGTTGACATCCATTAAAATCTTCTAACTATTATTGGTTATTTTCTGTTATGAAGTTTCTCTGTATAATGATTTCATTTCTGTTATTATTGTGTTGTGAATGACTTGGTTATTTTTGAACTTTGTTCAGGTGGTCTTTAGGAGCAATAATGTATGAGATGCTAGTTGGATATCCTCCATTTTACTCGGATGATCCAATAACCACATGTAGGAAGGTAATATATATATATATGTATGTTACTATCAATTATATCATTTTCAACATTTTTTGGTCTCTGACCTCCTCATCTACTTCTTATTGAATATGCTCTAATATCTCATTTATAGATGTGTCTTCAGCTCTGTTTTTCTGGTTGAAAAAGTTCTACAGTTTTCCGCCAATATTTTTTCTGTTAATAACTGGCCTGCAATAGGCTAGAAATATTTGTTCAGTAGGTAAAAAGTTATGCCTTTTTCACATTTCAAACGTGTTTTGGTGTCTAGAATTCTATGATCTGACCAGCATGATGCCCTTTGATCATGTTGGATTTGTACCTAGATGCTTTTACTCATTATTTGGTCACGTTTTTCTAATGAAATCTATCTTCTTTTGCACATATACATTTGACTTATTCCCTGTTAATCAATTATCAGATTGTTCACTGGAGAAATCATCTCAAGTTCCCAGAAGATTCAAGGTTGTCACTTGAGGCAAAGGATCTAATTTATAGGTTATTGTGTGATGTTGAACATAGGCTAGGTACTGGAGGTGCCCACCAAATAAAAGTAAGAAATTTGAATTTTTCTACATTGTGAACTTTTCTTTCATGTGTGTTTCCGGAAGTAATTATTACATTTCCCTGTTAGGATCATCCTTGGTTCAACGGCGTTATGTGGGATAAACTTTATGAAATGGATGCGGCATTTAAACCACAAGTCAATGGAGAGCTAGACACCCAGAATTTTATGAAGTTTGATGAAGTATTACTACTAAACCAATATTTATCTTAATTTTATATCTTTTTATTCTTCTGCTGTCAATAGCAATCTTGTTTAACCTTCAAGTGATTAATCTGGTAATACTTATCTTTTAATGAGTTCCTCAGATATTTAATTGTAAATAGTTTCCTTTCGTTTGTTTCTATTCATGCATTAAATGTTTCTACTTTTATCAGTTGGATCATCCAGCACCAGCAAGATCTGGGTCAGGACCCTCACGAAAGGTCTGTTGTGCTGTTATACTGGCTCTCTTTCAACTTTCATAATCTATCACAATGTTCAATAACCATTATTACTGTGTTCCTCTGTTGTGCATTCCATATTTCCCTGGTTTTAATGCCACATGTAGCTGAAAAGGAAAAAAAAACAATTGTTGCTGTTGGATCTGGACTGGAACAGCTCAGTTTTTGTATAATGTTTGAGCAAACTAGTATCTACCTGACTTGGTAGAATAAAAGATGACAGGTTGGGACAGTTTGTCTAATTTACTATGCTTTTGAGCTTAAAATGTCAAAAGTATGCGGGCTATTGGGACATTACTGACTTAACTACTTATTTATGTGCCCCTCACCACATCCACTTTTTAATGTCAGTAACCTCCGTTTCACTCTACTCTGAACAACAGAGGAAGAAATGGAAAAGAAATAGGAGGTCATTTAGTGTCCTTGTTTTCTGATTCGCTTGGTTCTAGCACAATATTGTGTGGTGAATTAATGAATTTGTTGGGGAGTAGAAGATAGTTCTCCTTTTGACGCTTTGCTGTATCTATCTCTTATCAAACCAATCCCTATGTTTGGGTGAAAATTGCTGATTTTCTGAGTCTATCGTGAATAAGCACCTACTACTGTGTAACTGCTGTTTGTCATGAAGTTACTATTGAACTTGGGATCTTCTACTGATGCAGATGCTATTAACTCCTAAAGATTTAAGTTTTGTTGGGTACACTTACAAGAACTTTGAAGCTGTTAAAGGGCTACATCATTCTTTTGGTATGCAATTTATTTAAGCTGATATTTTCTCTCCATTGTTCCAGATAATTTGTGTGGTCATGTATTCTTTCCTCGATGGAGATAAACATCTGACACTTAATTAGGTTTTCATACTTTTGGTGTCAACTGTATCCATTTATTCATTTTATAACTAGTCTACCTAGACCTGGTCATTTTCTTGCAATGAATTGGAATGAAATCACTTCCAAAGAGAGTATGCCGTTGAAAGGACTGAATTTCCACTATTCAGTATTGTATTTTACATGCTCACTTTTCAGCAACACTTTTCTTGATGAAAAATATGCATAACTTAATTTATTCTAATTCTTTAGGTAATTCTGGGGCAGATTATACTACCAATCCACAAGCTGATGAATCAGAGTTGCAATTGCTTCCATCATCAGGTGATCCAATGTTGCCTTAATGCTTACACAATGACTGCTTGTTGTGTATTGTTGCATATGCCCAATTTTCTTCGGCTGGTTATCCAAAATCTGTGTATGATGTGTTGGCTGCTATTGCAGAACCTCTGCTTTAAGTGTACAGCAATAGTTGAGAAATGTCTTCAACACCTACTGGTGGGTTAATGGCAAGACAAGTGAATTTTAGTGCTGCAAAGGCCTTTTCATATTAGATTTAGAGCAGAGAATTATGCACTACTTGCCCAGGTTGGCGAGGTGAAATTTGCCTTCTCTAGTGGCTGTTGCTCGTCAAAGTTTAATGTTTAAAACCACCAAAAAACTAAAAAGTTGATGTATTGATTACCCCTGTATTGTAGGGACTGTGTGTTTGCTTCTATTCATAAATTGAAGTTACAAACTATGAAGGAAATATCTAAGAATTAGCAGTGGATTATTAGAAGATAACAACTGTATGGTGGTACAATTTGGCACTTTATACATATGACTAGATATTTAAACAATAGTTTGCCAGTTCACTGTATGATTACAAATTTGAATTTTCTATAATATTTTTGCTTGGTTTCTTGAGCAAATGCCTAATTTATTTTTATTAGAGATATGACCAAATGCTTGATTTATTTTTGCCTGAGTTATCCTAATACGTCATGAATGCATGTAGTTTACATCTGTTAGCCCCATGAAGGTCCATTTGTGCAATTACATAATTCAAGTTTGTTTCTAATTCCAGGATGACAATTACTAGCCTTGTTTCAGTTTAGGTTCTCTAGTGTATGAGTGATGTTGCAATTCCTAAGATTCAATAGTTTATTTGCAGATTCTGTTATTATCGAGCAATCTTGCTTCCAGCGTCATGCCCTATTATGTTTTGATGTAACGGTGCAAGTTCTATAGTGCATATGCATTAGTAAAAAGTTTCATAGGTTTGTGGCTATTCTAAACCTTCAGAAGTTAATCAATTTACATTTCAAGATTGTTCAGGAGTTGATTTTACACTTGCTGATTTTGCATCAAGTACCCGATTCTTTATCTGAAAGTATGTAATGTTAGTATTGCCGCTAGTTAAGGTACTTCTGCTAATTTTGAACATGTATGAGCTGTATGGAATCTTGCTTAGGTGCAGGACATAAATTCCTATGTATCGATTCTGACCCACAAACTGAACATGCATACTTGTTTAACCTTTTCAGAGCCAACCAAAAGATCCATCCAGTACTTTGTAAAATTAGATTACTTGGAACTAGTCAAATTCATCTTATGTAGCTTTTAGGCATGTTTTAGAGCATGATATTTTTAGAACCATCTACGGATCATAGGATTACTAGATCATGTAGTTCTTCCATATGAGGGCATGACTAAGTGACAGATTCTGAACTTCGGAAAAAAGTTGAAAGACGAAGGTAAAATGTGAGACTAATTTGTGAAAGCAAAGAAATTGGAAGAGTTGAAAAAATCGGGTCAAGCTGAGTATTCCGTTGACAATTTATTATCTTATTATTGTTTCGAAATTTGATCTCGGAAGTATATCGGAGGGTATTGCATGTTACTATGAAACGTATGGGCTATCTGATGCAAAACTTAATAAATCAGCGATCAGCGTTCTTTTAAGAAATAAGATCGAGTACTGTATATAGGGAAATTTGATGGAACCAAAGTGGGCTGGTCTTAGTGTTCTTTTGGTGATGATGCAAGTGACACAACGTTCATTACCCTATAATATGTTCCTTTTGGGGATCTTGAATTGAAACTATAACCCTTTCTCTTGATACTAAAAAGAAAAATATGTGGTTGATAATTGTTTAATGACCATTCATTATCGATAATGTCCTTTTAAAAAGAGGTGGTACATGTATAGAAGATAAATCTATTGCCATAAAGCTCTTTATCCAGAGCTGGATTGGTAGGGATGAGATAAGTTGAAACAGAATAGGAACATCAAAAGTGAAGATTTATATAAATATGTGGATGAGATGAGTTGAAACAGACTAGAAACATTAAAAATAGAACAGTAGTATACCTCCCAGATTAGTGAAAACAAGTTAGGTAACAGAAAGGAGTCAGCTTTTGGCATCGCATCCTTCAACAACTGTAAAAGTGTTGATGCAAGAATCGATGATTTGTAGGAATGAAAGAGCTAAAGAAAAGAATTATACAAACACGAACGTTTTTGAGATAGCTAAAAGCTCAATCAATGTTTTAGGCCAGGATTTAAGTGAAAAGGGCAAGTTTCTGGAGGATGATGGAAGAAGTGAAATATAAGAAGTTAAGCAAGCAATGTTATGAATACCGTACCGAGTTTGGTACCAGATTGAGCTCTGGAATGGAATGGTACCGGTATCGGTCGGTACCGGGTACCGTTTCGGGAAATTTTTTAAGTTTATAAAATAGCACCTAAAATTTTTAAAAATTACAAAATAGTCCGTATAATAATTATTAATTTATTATAAAAATGCATATATTATCTTTTTATTACATATTAAATAAGTAACAGTTTGTGAGATAATTAAATAAAGTTTACTTCTTATGTTGCACTTTCACCGATGGCATTCATTTCCCAGTGAGTAATCATTATTCACTACATGGAAATAAGTCAAATAACCATGCCTACATGGAAAAGCATTTGATTGTCATTGAGTTGCTTTGAAATTTCCAATTCAAAGTTGCATGTGGTTGTAAATTTCAATGACATTGTTGGAAAATTAGAGAGATGGATTGTATATTCCTTTTTTTTCTCTCTTTCTTTCTTTATGTTGCTGCTTCTGTCTTTTGCACCGACAAAGTTTCCTAAGCCACCTTTACCATTTTCCTCAATTCCATCATTTTTTCCCCTCATTCTGAGCAGAAATCAACCTAGGATTTTTCCCAAATCCACCTCCATCCAACAACACCACCAAATCAACAACAACACCTAGGATCACAGAAGCAATCAACAACAAAATTCCATTAAAAATCAAAAACATACACCCAAAATAATCGGGTCTTCGGTGAGGGTCGTCTGAGGGTCGGGTCTTTCTTCGGTAGTCGTGTGGTGTGTCAACGACGAGGAGGACGGAGGAGAAGGTGGCAAGGAGCGGCGAGGAGACCGATCCGTTGAAGCCTCGAAGGGAGAAACGTCGAAGACTTGAAGGAGGACTGGAGAACTGGACGAGACGTCGACGACGAGGAGACGACGACGACCAGGCGAGACACGGAGAGAGACACCGGAGAAGAGAGGAGGCGTGCGGCGTGGGAGAGAGGAGGCCGAAGAAGAATCCAGAAGTCGAGGGGGGTTAGTTTTAGGTTAAAATTTTTCGGAAATTGCAAATTAGTCCTTGCAATTTCTGGAATTTTGCGGTATTTGCCGGAATTGAATGTTCCAGCCGGTACCGACGTTTACGATTTCGTACCGGTTTTTGACCGATGTGGTACCTTCCGACCGATACCGGTCGGAACGGTATGAAATCCGTATCCCTGTAAGCAAGCGTAGACATTTTGCAAAGCATATATTGTAATATGAATATTCCTCACATCTAAAAATTTATATTTTCAAACTTGAAATTTATAGTTTGGGTTCAAGTTTAATCGGGTTTAAGTAACTCGAAGTTTGGTCAAACTCAAGTCAAATTTATTTAGTTATTTATTAAAATTTAATGAACAAAATTAGACTATTTCATTTAACATATTCAGATTTGAGAGGGATTAGACAATTCGAGCTTGAACTCAAATTTAGTTCGAAACTCAATTTTTTTTAAAATCTTATCTTAGCTCTAAGCCCGATTAACTTGAATCAATTTTGTTGATTTTAAACCAGCTTAGACCCAAACATAAATGTTATCCTTACTCATATTACAAGTTCTTCAATGTTTGCTTGTATATTTATTATTTTTTCATTACTACCAGATAAAAATGAGGTTGTTGAATTCCTAACCTCAACTTTATTAAAATATAAAGTTTTCATATTTTTACAAGGGTTAAGGAAGCTATATATATAAATATTCAAAGTGTTAGTTCCTTCAACTTTTAATTGAAGTTTGAGTACTGCTCTTATAAAAATCGTTTTATGATTGGACAAAATCATTTATCAATTCATGGAATCACTTGCAAATAACATAAAACTAGATTAAGTAGACCACTCTTTTGATGATAGACTCTTCTTCAAATATCACATGCATGTTAATGTTGATATCCAACCCTAACACAACCTTTGTACATAGACATAAAACCAGATAAAATGATTTAATTTGATTGATATTGTGTGGCCTTCACATGTCTACTACTGAATCTGATCCTTGGGAAAATAATTAATAATTTTGGTCTAATAAAGTTTTGAGAGATGTATATAAATGAGTGATATAAAAAAAATGTTAGTTGACCTAAAATCAATAGGTCAAATTTAGGTTGGCTAAGCTTTGGGGCTAACCCCTAAAAGCCCTATGGCTCAAAGTTCCTCTAAAAAAAAATGTAGGTTTTGTATGAAAAGAAAAGAGTTTCTCTTTACTTGCGAAAATACAAAATTATTGTAAGAGGTTCCTTTTTTGCCTTGTTAAAAAAGAGACCTAATAGAAATTACAAGAAGTGTCTTTAAGAGTTGGTATAGGCAATTGTTTTTTGTTAAATCACTATAAATTAATTTGCCTTTCTCTTCTCTATCCACTTTAAATTATTTTTCAATTGTTTGATTGATTTACTTTAAGTAATTCCTTATTATTATCTATTGATTGAAGTTAAATTGAGTTCATTGATTAAAAAATACTTTAAATTTACCAATACCTAATTTATCCATCCCACTTTTGGGTTCCATGAAAGACCAATAGTCTTTAATGGTGAATAATGAAAACTTTAAGGTTCGTTAGTTGTTGGTTGAGGTAATAAGTCCTCTAATTTATACATGATGCAAGGTTTTATTTCTTGCATCTTGATTACTATAGTGGAGACTAATCATCAAAATTAGGCATAAAAGATTGAATCATATGAGTGTGAAGGGGAATGATTATTTGGTAACTATGTTCATTTCTTGATTAAGAAACTAAAACTTTCTTTTTTGAGTCACCCCCCTTTTACAAAGTTGGATTTACTAAAGTTTGTACACTCTGATGTTTGTGATCATTTTAAGATGAGATCACATGGTTGTATAATTTATTCTAACACCTTTATGGAAGATTATTCTAGGAAACTTTAGGTTTATGCTTTGAAGACCAAATATTAGGTTCTTTAAAGAACTTCAAACCTTTTTGAAAGAAAAATAGACAATAAAATTGAAATGCATTCATAATGATAATGGTATTAAATATTATTGATCTTTTGATAACTATCTCAAACAACACATTTTCACACTTTAAAAAATCTCCTCCTAAGACTCCTTAATTGAATGGTTTGGTAGAGAGGATGAGTAAAACTTTAATGGAGAAAGTTAAAAGATAGAAACTTACTTGTGGAAGAAAAGTTGTCAAATTGTTTTTGGGTAGAAGAACTTTCCATAATTTCTCATGTTATCAATTCGTATCCCACTACTGTTTTGATGGTAATGTTCCTGATATACTTTGGTTTAAAAAGGATCCTTCCTAAGATCATTTGATAATATTTAGATGTAAAGCACTTGGGCATATTCCTAAAAATGATAGGTCGAAGCTAAATGTTATAACCAAGCAATTTGTCTTCATTGGTTATATTTAAATGAGTTCAATTGCCAATTTTATGATCTAATAAAGAAGAAACTTGTTCAAAGTTATAATGTAGTTTTCCTTGGGAAAATACTATCAAGGAAATTAATAAGGCTTAGAGGAATGATTCTTAAAGGAAAAATCTTGGTTGATATTGATTCAGTTTCTTTTAATAATGCATAAAATATAGCTAAAGATGGTCAATAAGATGTTAAGATCCAAAACAAAGATAAAAATGGAGATAAGGTGCAAAATGATTAGTAATAACTATAAAGGCTTTAAAAACTTCTCTCAAGATATTTTCTAGATTGATGGAGAACCTAAAAGCTTTAAAGAAGCTATAAATAGTAAGTAGAAGGAGAAATGATTTGAAGTTATGATGGATGATATGAAATCCTTACATGATGATAACACTTATAATTTAGTTAAACTACCTAATGACTAAAAAGTTTTGAAGAATTGATGAGTTTCCATAGTGAAGTGTGTTGATGGCACTTTAATTTCATGGTACAAAGATATATTGATTATTAAGGGATTTATCTTGAAGAAGGTAATTTATTTTAATGAAATCTTTTGTTTAATTATGAAGATTTCATCCACTTGAGTTATATTAGGGTTTAGCAGTATGACTTGACTTAGAAATTGAGTAGATGGATATGAATATTGATTTTGTATATGGTAATTTAAATAAGGAGATTTATATGGTGCAGCTAAAAGGTTTGAAAGAAAAAGGAAAATAACATTAGTCCTATAAATTAAGGAAGGCTTGTATGGCTTGAAATTAGCACCAAGAAAATAGTACAGGAAGTTTGATTTTATTATAAGAAAGCGAGGATTCAAGAAGACTTACTCTAACCATTATGTTCTTATGTAGAGATTATATACTGATAACTTTGTTTTGTTTCCTTCTTTCTTTTATATTGAGAACATACTTATTATTGGTCAAAATGCTTTTAAGATTGTAAAGTCATATTACTATTTGAGTAAGGATTTGGCTATAAAAGGCACATGGCTAAGAAAGTTCAAATTTATTGGATTTAAATTACTATTTTTAAGACCCATTTTATTCTTTTGACTAATCTATTTGTTGTCTAAGATTTGGATTAGTGGTGAGAAGGAGTAAGTTGACAAAAAAATAAGAGGGAAAAAAAAGAAAGAGTGCAATAGATTTTTTTTAAAATCAGTTTCATTTTTTTGTGTATAATATAGAGTAAATTTGATATAAAAATTTCTGAGATGTTGAAATTTTATTTAGAAGATTGCAGCTTTAATTTTTATTTTGTAAAAAATAGTTTGACTTAAGTTATTTACCATTTTTTTTGGCAATTGTAATGTATCTTTTATTTGACACTTTTTCTTATTATTTTTAAATTTTTTTGTAAGATTATTTTAGTGTAATGGTATTCTTCAATTCAAAGTGGGTTTATCAATGGACAAATAGTTGTTGTCATATATTTTAGAGAACTAATAGTTGTGATTAAGGATCAACTTTAACTTGTTTTTATTTTTAGAAATTTATCATCTCATTGATATTTTATCCATCAATACATGGGATCTTTTAGGATAGAATTTCACTAAGCTAGGTGCTCACTTTTCATTCTCTATTTTCTTTTGTTCACAACAAAGAAAATTTGAAAGCTATTTTAGACTTGGTTAAATCTTTTTTGTAAGATGATACATTCTTTTGAATTTATGAAATGTGAAGAAGGCACAATAAAGTATGGAATTGGTAGAGAATATGGGTTTTTGTTTACCAAGAAGGTTTCCTTCAAGCTGATCCTAATGGTTTGAAGATATTATGCAGAGGATAAAATAGATTTAATAAAATTCCAAGTTGTTGTGTTATAGTATGAAGCCACCAAGTGCATGCATATGTAATTTGGGAATTTGAAAGACTTGACTATTAGGAATTCTTAAGGTTTCCATTCTAAGAACACTGATAAATCCTTGTTTATTTAGTGCTAATAAGTTGATTATATAAATATCAAGAATTATCTCCAATAAATAGAAATTTCATAATATTTATTGCCAATAATTTGCTTAAAAATAAAATTGGGTGCTACTCTTGTTTTAAATTTTCTCTTATTTCATCCGTAAGTATAAGCTTATATTACACGTATAAATTAAATTCTTGCTAACTTTCTTAATCCATTCTAATTAATAACAAAATAACTTATATAGTAATCAATAATATAATTAAAGGCTTTAAGTGTTAGGTGAGCAAGTGAATTCGATTTTTAGTTGTTGCAATATAAGCTTTTCTCGTCTTTTCCACTTTTTTGTTTTCTTACACTGAGTATTTTTATAATAACAAGTTTTCAACCTTTCTTATGTCATCTTTACAACATTCCCAATTTTCGCTATGTTTGTAATCGAGGAGCCTCCTCTCTAAGATCGTATTACTTTTTTTCACCTATCAAGGAACCCAACTACTAAACTCCCGTTTAGTGCAACACCACCACCACCACCAATTACTCAGATGAGTGATCCCCAAGATGTCCATTTTGGGAATAACTCCCTTTATATTAAACCTCGACTCAAATGAAGAAGGGTGGTGGGAGAAAGCATAGATTACTCTCTTCAATATTTTCCTCCCTCCAGATCGAACGGTAGAGCCATTGTAGCTTCAGATATAGAGATATTGAAAGGAGCAAGAACTTGGAATTCTAAGTTAGTATGGTTTTTCTTAAGCAAACGTCTAACATTCCCCATGATGAGAAACTAGGTCAATATATTATGGAAAGGGAGAGGCCTTACAAAGGCGCTTTTATCAGAAGATAATATGGTGCTTTTAAAGTTTACGTTTGAGGAAAAAACAAAAAAGATTCTTAAAGAAGGTCCATGGTACATCCAAATCAATTTATTATTACTTCAACCATAGAAACCTGAAGTAATCCTTGAATACATCAGGCAAGAGAATATGTCCTTATAGATCAATCTTCATGGAGTGCCATTGGAATACTAGTCTACAAAGAGGTTAAGTATGATTGCTAACTTTGTGGAAAAATTAGTCCGTATGGATTAAATAACAAATATAAAGAAAAGAATCGAATTTCCAAGGTTATGTGTCAATGTTTAACTTAAAAAGGATCTACCTAATTCCATACCTATAATAAGACTTGGAGAAGGGGACTCCCTTATAGAGGATTCCATTAGTATATCATAATAGTGAAGTCCTCTTTAAAGATCCAAGGCAAGAAGTGGAAAGAAACTAGAAAAAAGATTTAAAAGGGGCGATTATAATAAACTAATTTGATTGGAAGTAGAAGAATTTATAGCTAAAAGGATACATAGTCTTGAAAGGCCTTTAAATATAAATATTGACAACTTAATGGAGCCATAAAACTAAGTGCACATGTGGGAAATACTAGTATTAAACATGTTGAGGTCTAGAGGATTAGAGCAAGGAGTGTGGAGGTAAACCATAAATGTTCAGAGGAATCCTAATAGTAAGTAAAAGAAGAAAGGGTAGAGGAGATTTGTGAGACTCAAAAGCCTAAATGCTAGGTAATATTTTCCATGATGGAATAGGGAACTGCAAGCTTAACAATAAAGAGTTCAAACCTGCAAGGACAATAAACAAGGCCAAAGGGGTTAAGATGGAAAACCCTAAATAACTTTGGTTTCATACAATATAAAGGGCATAAAAAAACCCAAATAAGCAACAATCCCCTAGAGGATTTATTTTACAAAATAAACCTAGTATTATTGTCATATTGGTATAAAAAACTGGGCAAAGGAAAGCTCCAATGCTCGGAGCTAACTGAAAATTATTGGAATTTTACCTCTTAACCACCAGGATCATCATTATGATCGTATACTTCTACATTCGATATAAGAATTATTAAGGTGGATATCATCAACAATATAGTGGTTCTTACAAGAGAACATCATAATTGCAGTTAAATATGTGTATTGTTCGAACTATGGTTTTCAAAGAAAGTGGTTGTGGCATAAACTCTAAAGTATACATCAGATTATTAACTACCCAATTTCTGAGATTTCACATCATAATATATTCTTTAAAATATGTTGGAAATTATATTTTAAGGAATTTTTCTATTGATTTAAAAGAGTATATTTAACAATTGAAAGTCACAAATTTAAAGTCTAAGGGATGTTTCCATACATGGAGTAACAAAAATGCCACTAATTAGTATAAAATAAAGAAATTAGATAGAGCAATAGAAAATAATGAGTGGTTGGCTATGCTTTTTTAAAGTAAAGCTACATCTCTAAATCCTCTACTATCTAATCAGTCCCTTATCGTAGTACACGACTTATTTCTAATAACAAGAGATGTTTTCTTATAGGTTAAAATAATTTTATGGTTGAATATGTGAATTTTGGACAAGCTATTGAGAATGGGATTACATATCCAGTCTAAGGGTATAAATCTTTTGTTTAATGAGAAAATTATCCAAGATTAACAAAGAAATTATAAATCTTTAAAGGAGTAGGGAATGCAATACCTTCTGGATTGTAGTTGATGCCAAACAAAAGTTGAGGGTGATGTAAGAAAAAGTGTAAGCCTACGTATTATTAGACATCCCCAGAACCTGCATATTAGCGGGATTCATATTGGGTGTTGTTGTTGTTATTGTAAGAAGAGGTGTAAAAACATCCAAGTGATATATTTCAGTTAAATAAGGAGAAGAATGCATTGAACTCTTACATAATAGTGGAAAGGAATATCTGCTCCCTCCTTAAGCAAATAATTGGAATGAAATGGATCTTGAAAGGGGATAGAAATACAAAATTATTCCTTAACACCATTTTATCCAAGAAGAATCACAATAAAATCTACTACCTAGTAAAAAATGATGGGATCACAATATAAGCTCAAGGAAGACGCCTTCATATTTCTTAAAAGTTCCTTGGGTGCCTTTGCTATGAGTAGGTATACTCTATAGGCTCTAAAATCTTTCATAAGGAGGTTTCCTTAGTGAAGGAAATAAGCTAAATGCACTCATATTTAAGAAGTATTTGAATTAAGTCTTGAAAAAGTCCTTAAATCAGATGGGTTAAATGGATTTTTTTTTTTCAAAAATCTTGGCCCCAAATATGGAATTTAGTGACTAAAGCTATATTAGAAGTGTTTGAGAAAGGCAAGATACCTTTGGAGATCAACAAAACCTTCCTATGCCTCATTGATAGGTGTAGATTGCATCGTATTTTTGTGGGTAGTTTAGTTTATGTTTAGTTGTTAATTTGATTGTTTAGTACGTGTTTAAGTTATAATTATGTTAGTTAGTAAATATTTGTGTTTTAAGTGTTTTGTGGGTTGGAACATGATGTTGGGCTTTAATTTTATATTAATGAGACACCTTGA
The DNA here is from genome assembly GCA_026413385.1 of Erythroxylum gracilipes. Taxonomy (NCBI): domain Eukaryota; kingdom Viridiplantae; phylum Streptophyta; class Magnoliopsida; order Malpighiales; family Erythroxylaceae; genus Erythroxylum; species Erythroxylum gracilipes. The sequence goes on from JANZLC010000008.1 coordinate 33,092,405, forward strand.
TGTGTTGTTAGTGTTTCAGAACAATTGGAAGAGATTCGAAGAAGATTGGGGAAATAACCTGTAGGAAAATCCTGGTGCGTGCATCATATACATGCGGTGTAGAAAACAAAAAAAATTATTCCGGGACCTTCTCGAAGTCCAGGATCTATGTGCCTATACAAAGAAATACCATTAAACCTAGCAGAAAATTCTCAATTCACATACATGTTCATAACTCACACACATATAGATATAGGAATTCATGGCATTTACACAAATCAATCATTCATATAATAACCATGCACTTTGTGTGTAGTCTCCTTCGTTCTTCAATCTTCTACTCATTAGGTTGTCGCACAAACTACAACGACCAAAACAGACTGTCTCCAATGATATCCATGCAGAGATTAGAGAAACTAACCGAATCAAACTGTTTGACCCAGAAATGGCTAGAACAAAGACAAGAGTGCTAGATCTCTTCTTTGTTCTATGAAGAGAAAAACCGTGAAAGAGAATGAAGAGGAAGAAGATGAGAAAGATGAGGAGAATAAGGTGAGAATTATGAAGATTGCTTACTTAACCATTTCACGATTATCATTATCTTCCTTGCTTTTGTTTTTTGTCTTTTATCATTTAAAGACAATAAATGCATAACTTTAAAGAAGCCTCTCTCATCTTCCACGTTATACATATGTATATGTGTGTATACACACACACACACACACACACATATATATATATGCTGAGATGGTTCAGTCACATTAGGGTCGGTCCTACCGAGTCCCGGGAGTGGAAAAATACTAGAGAACTGTTTCAACAATATCGATGTCGCGATCTCATCAAGAATAGGATCCATTTGGTTCTATTACTCTCCATATAATAGATCTCTATCCAAAACCATTTTACGAATCCTCTGAGTCACTCTTATGCGTGTTATGCGTGTGACCCATTAGATTTTCGGTTATATTGGCCACTTGGATTAACACTTAATCCAAGTAAATCATAAGCATCCATATCTCAACTCTAAACATCTCATGTTTCCAGTTTCTGAGATCCACTGCTTGATCAAATCAAGGAATTTGACATATGCTAGTCTATCCAGATTAACGATGTCTAGTTCATTAATCCTATGACTAGGGATAATTTAGATACTGACATAATTGCACATGATAGGAATCTCAGTAGTATGATCACATCATGATTTCCTTTATGTTATGTCATATATCATGGACTTCGTTAATTTGCTTATAGATCAATATCAATTCGTAAATAATGAACACCAAATTAATGAAATATACTTTTCTTTATTATTGAAAATAAAGTTTGTACACAACTTTATACAAAACACATTAAAGGTGATTGCCTTTAAGGCACTACTCTAACAAATCTCCCACTTGACCTAAAGCCAATCGGCTTCGTATCTAATATCATAGGCGAGTACATAAGAATTAAAGCTATTATGTGACAATGGCTTCGTTAATAGATCAACAACATTCTGCTCAGTGGGAATTCTCTCTATCTGTACATTACCTCGACCAATGATCTCCCTGATCAGATGATATTTGCGGAGTACGTGCTTGGACTATTGATGAGATCTTAGTTCCTTCGCCTATGCAATAGCCCTATTGTTGTCATGATATAACTCTATGGGTCCATCACTGCTAGAAACCACATCAAGTTTAACAATAAACTTCTTAATCCAAATTGCTTCCTTTGCTACGTCTGAAGCCACAATGTATTATGCCTTAGTTATTGAATCGACAGTCGTCTCTTATTTGGAACTCTTCCAACTGATCTCCCTGCCGTTCAATGTGAATATATAACCTAATTAGGATTTGGAATCATCCTTATTAGATTGAAAACTCTTACCTGTATGCCCACTCACTTTTAGATTTCCATCTCCATATATCAAGAAAACATCCTTAGTCCTTCGCAAGTACTTGAGAATGTTCTTGATAGCCACCCAGTGACCTTTACTAGGATCCAATTGGTATCTGCTCCTAACACTTAGAGAATATGATACATCAGGTCTCGTACATAGCATAGCGTACATGATAGACCCTACTACAGATGCATACGGGATTATATTCATGTGTGTCCTCTTATCTTATGTCTTAGGACACATAGATTTCGAGAGTGTTATTCCATGACTCATGGGAAGATACCCCCTCTTGGACTGCCCCATGCTAAACCTCTTTATCATCTTGTCTATGTACGTTGATTGTGAAATACCAAGCAACCTTTTCGATCTATCTTTATAGATTTTTATCGCAAAGATATAAGTTGCATCACCGAGATCTTTCATGGAAATTTGTTTGGACAAGCAAATGTTCACATATTGTAGCATAGAGACATCATTTCCTAGTAATAATATGTCATCTACATATAACATAAGGAATACGATTGCACTCCCACTAACCTTCTTATACACACAGGGTTCATCCGAATTTTGTGAGAAACCAAACTCTTTGATTATCTCATCAAAGCAGATATTCCAACTCTTGGATGCTTGCTTCAATCCATAGATGGATTTCTAAAGCTTGTATACCTTTTCACCATCATAAGAGATGAAGCCCTCTAGTTGAGTCATATACTCATCCTTGGCTAGATTTCCATTTAAGAAAGTTGTCTTGACATTCATTTGCCATATCTCACAATAATAATAAGCAGCAATAGCTAGGAGTATCCTAATGGATTTAAGCATTGCTACTGGGTTGAAGGTCTCATCATAGTCTATTCTTTGTCTTTGACGGAAACGTTTGGCCACAAGCCATGCTTTATAGGTAATCACATTACCATCCATGTCAGTTTTCTTTTGAAAACTCATTTACACCCTATAGGTTTTATTCCTTCGAGTGTTTCAACCAAAGTCCATACTTGGTTTTCATACATAGAATCCATTTTTTCTTTCATAGCGCTAAGTCATTTCTCATACTCTAAACTCTTCATAACCTCTTCATAGGTAGTAGGCTCATTATCTTCAATGAGCAATATATCATTTTGTTCAATTACGAGAAATCCATATCTCTCAGGAATAAAGCATATCCTACGTGACCTACGAACTTCTTATGTTGAAGAAGGTTGAACTGTTACTTCATTTATATGAGTCACAGCCTCAAGTTTAGGTAGTTGATCTGTGTCTGTTCAAGCATCTTGAATTTTTTCAAGTTTAATTTTGCTCCCACTGTCTTCTTTTAAAAGAAACTCTTTCTCTAAAAAGATAACATGCCTTGAAACAAACAGTTTTTATTCCTCAACAAGGTAAAATTGATATCCCATTATTTCTTTAGGATATCCTACGAATAAATACTTGTCAGACTTCGCATCAAGCTTATCTGACTGTATTCGCTTCACATAAGCCGAACAGGCTCAAACTTTCAAATGAGAAAGATAGGGTTTTTTGTTAGTCCACACCTCATATGGAGTAACATCAACTGTCTTTGATGGAACTCTATTTAGCAAATAAACAGCTGTCTCGAGTGCATACCCCCAAAAAGGATTTTGGTAAATTTGCAAAGCCCATCATCAATCGTACCATATCTAATAAGGTTCAGTTTCTCCTTTCAGCCACATCATTGTGTTGTGGTGTGTAAGGTGGAGTCCATTGAGATAAAATCCCATTATCTCTAAGATAATCTAAAAATTCTTAGTCTAAGTATTCCCTACCTTGATCGAATCATAGTGTCTTAATACCTTTCCCAAATTTGTTTTCTACTTCATTTCTAAATTGTTTGAACTTTTCAAATGCATCAGATTTGTATCTCATCAAATATAGATACCCATATTAAGAATAGTCATCGATAAAGGTAATGAAGTAAAGAAAACTACTTCTGGCATGGATGGACATCGGACCACATACATTTGAATATATTAGGTCTAATACTCCAGTCACTCATTCACCCTTTCCCTTAAAGTGTAACTTAGTCATCTTGCCTAATAAGCAAGATTCACACATGTCATATGATTCATAATGACCCTAAAATACCACTCTTGTAAAGCTTAGCTATGCATCTTTCATTTATATGGCCAAGGCAACAATGCCATAAGTAAGTTGATTTTAAATTATCTCGGTTATGTCTTTTCATTTCATTGGCATTCATAATTGGATGCGACATATCTAATATGTAAATTCTATTGCATAATGTACCAGTACCATAAAGCATTCCATTCAAACTAATAAAACAACCATTACTATTGAAATTCAAATGAAAGCCAGCTTTATTTAAACAAGAAATAGATAATATGTTCTTTGTTAAAATAGGTACAAAATAACAATCATCCAGTTTAATTACAAGCCCACGGGGGAGGGATAAAAAATAAGTGCCTATGGCTAATGCAACAACTTTTGCTCCATTGCCCACACGTAGGTCCAGTTCTCCCTTTATGAGCTGTATATTTTCCCTAAGGCCCTGCATATCATTACATATGTGTGAGCTACAACCAGTATCTAATATCCATATGTTATGATTAGAAACATTATTAACCTCAATGACTGACATACCTGAAGGAGCTGGGGCATCTGATGCCTAGTTCTTCTTCAAAGACTCCAGATAGACTTTACAGTTTTGCTTCCATTGTGGCAGCTTCCAGTGACTGGTCTTACCACAATGGAAGTAAGTTCCTTTCGGTGCAGTTTCTTTTTGGCTGCACTTCCTTTTGGTTTCTTGGATCTTTTCTTCTTTAGGTTCTTTTTTCTTGAACCAGAAGAAGAAGAATCCACCATTAGCACTGGCTTCCAATCCTTCTTGATAGCTTGCTCTACTGTCTTGAGCAGATTGATCAACTCAGGGATTGTCGTGGAGATTTGGTTCATTCGATAGTTCAACACAAACTGTGAATAACTATTAGACAATCCAATCATAATTAAGTCAACATTTAATTCATAGTCCATAACAAAACCCAAGGTGGCCAACCTCTCAATATAAATCATTCATCTTTAGTGCATACTGCACTGCAGATGTCCCCAAAGTCATCTTAGTCGTGAAGAGCAGCCTCGAGGTCTCGAACCTTTCAAACTGAGCTTACTCATCAAAAAGCTCTCTAAGATGAAACACTATGGTATTAGCATCTATAGACTCATGTTGCTTCTGCAACTCTGGTGACATAGAGTCTAGCATAATACAGGTATCCAAGTCACTATTTTTGAGATGCTTACGATATGCTCTCTGGTCCTCATCAGAAGCATCAGTAGTAGGGTGATCAGGAAGTGGAACGTCTAGGACATAGCTTAGCTCCTCAGATCTGAGAACAATTCTTAGATTTCTCAGCCAATCAAGAAAATTGAGTCTAGTTAATTTATTAGAATCCATAAGTAAGCGCAAATTCACACTGGAAGACATCTTCAATCAACCTAAATGTAAAGAGAGAAAGAATGTTAGAATATAAATACATGCATGATCATAAGGACTTGCATGACATGCATATAACTCCCACTAGTTTCAAAAAATCCATGGCCCTTACTACGAATCCAAGAAAAATTATGACAAAGTGTCCTAGTGGGTCAATATTTGACATTACTAAGAATGACCTTGAGTTTACCCTATAAGCTACCTTAGGTCAATTAGTAGGTATCGGTTATATCAATTGCATCATGCTTGCAACTATCGTCCAGTGCTATCAACTCGTGATGTATTCACACACATTAGGTTATCAACTCTTGATACACGTACATCTAAAGTACGCTACCTAATTGCGCCTCTGTCTATGTTGACCTTGAATTTACTCAACAAATCAACGCTTTTAGTGAAAATCGACCTATTAATCCGAAAATCTTATTTCCATGGTTCGAACATATCCGTATAAAGAGGGTTTGGGCTTACCCAACAACCCTAACTCTAAAAGAATTCTGGTTCTCCCCATATTAATGGAAGGTGTTAGATTTCATATTATGTGTGAGCGATTTCATACTCTATTCTCATCTAAGTCGTAGGATTATAGTCACAATGAATATATGGTATGATTTAGGATGTTTCATCAATCACATTGAATCTATATCCATAACCATCCATCATCCTACCTAACCAACCCTAGCATGCATTCTTTAATTCAACCATCTCAGGTTTTCTTCTATAGGTTGTGACGTGTTATGCATCTAAAGATTTGATGTTCAATTCAACTCTTAAACCAAATTGCTTTCTAATGTTGGCATTGGTTAATTTCTCAATCCGTATGTTTTCAATTCCAATTCAAAATACCAATATACCAAATGTAATACCCTCTACTATGATGTACCAATTAAACACTTTAATTATATCATGCTTGCCATTTCTAGTCATATTAGACATGAAATACTCGAAATAGATTAATACAATATTATTCTCTTAGATTTCCAAATAATTTGAGAACATATAACTATCACCCTAAGTATCTCTAGGTAGTCTCCACTTCATCAAGACTATTTCGGCACTTGTCACATAACTTGTGACAACCAAAACAATCAAGACAACTGAATATACCAACAAGACGCTAATATGACATATTTGACATCTGAAAATTTTTGGAAACCTAATTTTAAGAAAATCAGTTTGGCATACATATAACATCAAAGTAACATATTTCTGATCACATAAAAAATGATCCAAGCCATTGAAACCAAAAAACACACAATCAACATTTCAAACAAACCAGGTCTAGCAGTTTTCTCAAAATTGTCCAGCTCTGTATTTAGCTTGAAAAAGTCATTGAAACAATTTCAATTAATACTAAGAAATTACAGAGAATATAATATGTTCACAACATGTTCCATGAATTTTTTCAGAATTTATTTCCGAGAAAAACTCAACCATCCTTAGCAACCAAGCCAATCTAGAATCTGTGTTCCTCAACACAGACATTCCCAACAGTACACAAGAAACTCTCAAATAAATATTCAATCACCTCGAAATCCTTTTCCCATCTTCATAGAAATTTATAAACATCTTAGAAATATTTCTAGAATTTATTCTCAAATTTACAAGCATGTCTGTTCATGTAAGGTGAATAAGCACAGTAATCAGAACAGTAGGGAATTAATTAGCAAAAACATATCAAATCACATTGATAAATTTTTTCCTTCCACATAAATATTTAGCAACATCTCATGATCAAATTTGGGAAAGAAAATTTTGAAAACAATATCTCTATACCGATTTCGAATTCAACACAATCAGAATGTACAACAGTCACAACTAATTGGTAGCATCACACATGTTATGGTTTCTCCTTTATAAAGGACACAAGTGACTCTGATACCACTATAGGAAAATCCCGGTGCGTGTATCATATACATGCAGTGCGGAAAACAAAAATAATATGTTCTAGGACTTTCCCAAAGTACAGGATCTGTGCCTATACAAGGAAAAACCTTAAAACCTAGCTGAATGTTCCCAATTCACATATATGTTCATAACATATATATATAGGAAGTCATGGCATTTACACAAATCAATCATTCATATAATAACCATATATCTTGTGTGCAATCTCCTTCATTCTTTGATTTTCCACTCATTGGGTTATTGCAAACCACAATGACCAAAACAGACCGTCTCCAACAGTATCCACGCAAAGATCTGAAAAACTAACCGAATCAAACTCTTTGATCTGGAAATGGATAGAACAAAGACAAGAGCGCTAGCTCTTACCTTTTGTTCTATAGAGAGCAATGTGAAGGAGAGGAGAAGATGATGAAGCTTAGGAGAATGAGAGAGTATCGTGAAGAGGAAAGCTTGAAAGATTGTTTCTAAACCTTTTATAACACCTTCTCACGATTATCATCTTCTTTTCTAGCTTTTTATCTTTTCTTGCTTTTGTCTTTTATCAATTAAAGACATTAAATGCAACTTTGACAAATTCTCTCCTCCTTTCCACATTAATACATATAAATGCTAAAGTAGTTCAGTCACACTAGGGTCGATCCTACCAGGTTCTAGGTATAGAAAAACACCAGAGATCTGTTTCAGCAATATCGATGTCGCGATCTCATCAGGACATATCCCGATCTCATCGGGATCCATTTGGTTCTATTGCTCTCCATATAATGGATCTCTATCTAAAACCATTTTATGAATTCTCCGAGTCACTCTTATGTTTATGACCCATTAGGTTCTTGGTTATGTTGGCTACTTAGATTAACACTTAATCCAAGCAAGTTATGAGCAACGTCTAGCAACACATTATGACTCCCAATTGATCGGACAGTAAGTGGTTTGACGAACGAACCTGTGCTCATCACGAACCATTTCACGAACCCTGTCATAGACAATTGCTGTGCAATTCGCCCTTTCACTATGCTATATCCCATTTGGTTATGAGTATGGGCAAAGTGTCAACTCTCACTAGATTGACTACGTCAAATATAGTCCAAGTGATATCAGTTTTCGTCCTGGGACTCATTACTCTATATGTCAATGAAGGCATTCTTCATGACACATGTAATCCGACCAGAGATTTCCAAGTAATGACCCTGACGAGAGGAAGTGGGTACCATCTTCTGCTATCACAGAAGTAAATCCTCTATTGGCTACTCAATTACCTTCGAATACCTCAAGCTGTACCTAATCACCACCCTATGAGCGATCTCTGCAAGGCAACAAGGAATGGAGTCAAAGCATAGAATCAGTATCCAAGACATCCTTGAGTACCTCAAGTCTAAGGATACTTGTACCATTACTATGATGAGATTATCACTGACATTAGAATAGGACATCCATGTGATGATCTCATGGTAGGTCATCCAATGTACTTACTACCTCTAGTAAGCATTCACATCTCAGCTCTAAACATCTCATGTTTACAATTTCTGAGATCCACTGCTTGATCAAATCAAGGAGTTTGACATGTGATAGTATATTCAGATTAACGATGTCCAATCTCATTAATCCTATGACTAAGGATAATTTCGATACTGACATAATTACACATGATAAGAATCTTAATAGTATGATCACATCATGATTTCCTTCATGTTATGTCATATATCATGGACTTCATTAATTTGCTTATAAATTAATATCAATTCATAAATAATGAACACCAAATTAATAAAATATGCCTTTCTTTATTATTTAAAATAAAGTTTGTACACAACTTTGTACAAAACACGCTAAAGGCAATTGCCCTTAGAGCATTACTTTAACAAATCTCCCACTTAACCTAAAGCCAATCGCCTTGGTATCTAATACCATAGGTGAGTACATGAGAATCAAAGCTATTCTATGATAATGGCATCAAGAATCAACAATATTATGCTTGGTGGGAATTACATCACCTCGACCAATGATCTCCCTAATCAGATGATATCTGCGGAGTATGTGCTTGGATCGTTGATGAGACCTTGGTTCCTTTGCCTGTGCAATAGCCCTATTATTTTCTCAATACAACTGTATGGGTCCCTCATAGCTAGGAACCACACCAAGTTTAGTAATGAACTTCTTGATCCAAACTGCTTCCTTTGCTGCGTCTGAAGCGGCAATGTATTCTGCCTCAGTTGTTGGATCGACAATCGTCTCTTGTTTGAAGCTCTTCCAACTGACCGCTCCGCCCTTCAGTGTGAATATATAACTTGATTGGGATTTGGAATCATCCTTATCAGATTGAAAACTAACATCTGTATGCCCACTCACTTTTAGATTTCCATATCCATAAATCAAGAAAACATCCTTAGTCCTTCGTAAGTACTTGAGGATGTTCTTAACAGCTACCCAGTGACCTTTACCAAGATCTGATTGGTATCTGCTCGTAAGACTTAGAGCATATGATACATCGGGTCTCGTATATAGCATAGCGTACATGATAGATCCTACTGCAGATGCATACGGGATCATATTCATGTGCATCCTCTCATCTTGTGTCTTAGGACACATAGATTTCGAGAGTGTTATCCCATGAGTCATAGGAAGGTACCCTCTCTTGGATTGCTCCATGCTAAACCTCTTTAGCATCTTGTCTATGTACGTTGATTGTGAAAGAC
>JANZLC010000008.1:33102432-33116368 GCA_026413385.1 Erythroxylum gracilipes
AAATTTATAAACATCTTAGAAAGAGGGTGGTGAAAGAAAATCCCAAAAAAAATTTCTCGAATTTATTCTCGAATTTGAAAGCATGTCTATTCATGTAATGTGTATAAACATAACAACTAGAATAGTAGGGAATTAATTAGCAAAAACGTGTCAAATCACATTGATAAATTTTTTCCTTCCACAGACATATTCAGCAACATCTCATGAGAAAATCTAGGCAAGAAAATTTTGAAAACATTATCTCTATACTGATTTCGAATTCAACACAATCAGAGTGCATAACTGTCACAACCAACCGGCAGTATCACATATGTTACGGTTTCTCTTTTATACAGGGAACAAGTGGCTCTAATACCACTGTAGGAAAATTCCGGTGCGTGCATCATATACACGCGGTGCAGAAAATAAAAAAATTATTTCGAGACTTTTCCGAAGTCTAGGATCTATGTGCCTATACAAGGAAATAACATTAAACCTTTATATATATATATATGAATTCATGGTATTTACACAAATCAATCATTCATATAATAACCATGCACCTTGTGTGTAGCCTCCTTCGTTCTTCGATCTTCTATTAGTTGGGTTGTCGCAAATTATAATGACCAAAACAGACCGTCTCCAACGGTATCCACACAGAGATCAGAGAAACTAACTGAATTAAACTCTTTAATCCAGAAAAGGCTAGAACAAAGAAAAAAGTGCTAGCTCTCTTCTTTGTTCTATGGAGAGCAAAACCATGAAAGAGAATGAAGAGGAAGAAGATGAGGAGAAAGAGGTCAGAGTCGTGAAGATTTCTTACTTAACTATTTTCATGATTATCATCATCTTACTTGCTTTTTGTTTTTGTTTTTGTCTTTTATCATTTAAAGACAATAAATGCATAACTTTAAAGAAGTCTCTCTCATCTTCCACGTTGCACATATATATATATATATATATATATATATATATATATATAAATGCTGAGGTGGTCCAGTCACACTGGGGCATGTCCTACCGGGTCCTGGATGTGGAAAAAACATCAGAGACCTGTTTCAAAAATATCGATGTCCTGATCTCATTGGGATCTATTTGGTTCTATTGCTCTCTATATAATGGATCTCTATTTAAAACCATTTTACAAATCTTCAGAGTCATTCTTATGGGTGTGACCCATTAGGTTTCTAGTTATATTGGCCACTTGGATTAACACTTAATCCAAGTAAGTCATGAGTGGCATCTAGCAACATATCATGGTCCCCAATTGATCAAAAAATAAGTGGTTTGACGAACAAACTCATGCTTGTCACGAACCATCTCACAAACTCTCCCATAAACAATTGTTGTACAATTCATCCTTTCACCATGCTATACCCCACTTGATTATGAGTATGGGCAAAATGTTAACTCTCACTAGACTGACTACATCAAATCTAGCCTAAGTGATATTAGTTCTCGTCCTGGGACTCATTACTCTATATGTCAATGAAGACATTCTTCATGACACATGTACTCCGCCTAGAGATTTCCAAGTAATGACCCCAATAAAAGGCCGTGGGTATCATTTTCTGTTATCACAGAAGTGGTGAATCCTCTATTGGCTATTCAATTACCTTCAAATACCTCAAGTTGTACCCAATCACCACCCTATGAGCAACCTCTGTAAGGCAATAAGAAATGGAGTCAAAGTATAGAATCAGTATCCATGATATCTGTAAGTACCTCAAGTCTAAGGATACTTGCACCATTGCTATGATGAAATTATCACTGACATTAGAATACGACATCCATTTGATGATCTCATGATAAGTCATCCAATGTACTTACTACCTTTAGTAAGCATCCACATCTCAACTCTAAACTTCTCATGTTTACAGTTTCTGGAATCCACTGCTTGATCAAATAAAGAAGTTTGACATATGCTAGTCTATTTGTATTAACGATGTCCAATCTCATTAATCCTATGACTAGGGGTAATTTAGATACTGACATAATTGCAAATGATAGGAATCTCAATAGTATGATCACATCATGATTTCCTTCATGCTATGTCATATATCATGGACTTAAATAATTTGCTTATAGATCAATATCAATTCATAAATAATGAACACTAAATTAATGAAATATGCCTTTCTTTATTATTGAAATAAAGTATGTACATAACTTTGTACAAAACACGCTAAAGGCTGTTGTCTTTAGGGCACTACTCTAACATAACCCAAGGCCATGACCATGGCAGAAGCAAGAGCAAGGAGTCATTATCGTGGGGAATATGCCACGATTGTGACAGAAGTTGGTGCAGGGACCCACGATCGGGTTGTTATAGGCGACAATCATGAGAGAAGCAAAAACTCTAAACACAATCATGGCCTGCATGATAGAAACACTGACAACAGTCCTAACTTGAGTTTTCGAAGGATTTTTTGGACCTTTCGAACCTGAAAAAGACCTTAGGGTTGCCCTAATTGGAAATATTACATAAGACTTAAGGATGTAACCCTAAGGGATCTTTTACATTCTGCCACTTTTGGAAGGTTCAAGAGAGAGAGAAAAGAAGAGAGAGAGAAGAAGAAGAAGCAAGTCTTGATGGTGTTGCTTCCCAGATTAGGTGGTGTCTCGACGTTGTTTCCTTCTTGGATTGTCTGATCCAAGTTCTATTTCCTTTCCATTTCATTTTTTTATTTAATGTATAAACTTGAAATGGATTGTATGATGACGGGTTTTGGATTGTTGATGATTTTCTAACTCTTCTTTCAAGATTTTACTTTGATTTAATGTTAATATAGTCGATTTTGTGTTTTATTGATTGAGCGTTGTGATTAACTTCGATTTTTGCATATTTTGGTAACAAATCGAGAGAGTGAGCCGTATAAAAATGATTGGAGTGGGTTAACGAGAGTTAGGCGATCCAATAGACCACGTAGTTAATCATGTCAATTTTTATGTGAAAAAAGATCCCGTGTGAGAACTGTTTGTTTAGTAGAGAACTTCCGATCTAATTTTAATTATGACTCTTTTGTTAATTGAGAGATTGCAAATTTCATAATTTAATTAGGGTTAATGATTTAGGACATGGGATTATAACTCGAGAAAGAGTAATTCCCCTTATGATAGTCTAGAACCGACACCCTGATAACATATAATTAGCTAGGTTAGCATTAATGATAGGTCAAATTCCCTCTCTCATAACTTGGTAATTTCTCTTCACTAATTTCTACAGTGACCTTTTGTGTTCCTCAATTTCAATTCTTATTTTTTGTTAATTTCTTGAGTTGAATTCCTGCAATCAAATTCCCGTGTTTATATTCTTGTTTCATTTTTAATTTCACCTTATTATTTCTCTAAGCCTTAAACACCCTAGAATTAGATTAGTTCACCCTCCTCGTAGGATCAACCTTTCAATTACTACAATTCATGACCCATGCACTTGCAATATTTGAGGCCTATAATTGTAAAGCTCGATTAACATGATCAAGTTTTGGCATTGTTGCCAGGGAGCACATAGTATTAGTTTAGGTCTTTTTAGTCTAAGGCGTTTTTAGTTATTTTAGTTTAATGCTTTTACCCCTCTTGTGTTTGTGCACCTGTATAAACACAAGAGCCACAAGAAGTACAAATCAGATAATTGAAGATTTGAGACTTGACATCACTCGGTTGGAACGAGCTATCTGAAGAGCTAAATGCCAAGAAGAAGCAATTGAGGAACTAATGGTGGATGAATATAACCAAGATTTCGATCAAGGAGCGAACCAAGGGTATCAGCCGAGAACTCTCATAGATGTTATGAGGGCGGTTTTCAATGCAGCAAGTCAAGATGTGGCTAGGCCACCAGTTCAAGCTATCTTATTTGAAATTAAACCAGCCCTTCTGAATATGCTACAGACGAATGTGCAATTTCATGGATTGACAAATGAAGGCCTCAATGCACGTATCGTGAAATTCCTCGAAATATGAGATACCTTTCGATATCATCAGATGTCGGAAGATGCAGTGAGAATGAGACTCTTCCTTTTTACTTTAAGGGATAGAGTGAAGGCTTAGTACCACTCCCTCAGCCCATCCAATGTCACCATATAGGACGAATTAGTACGTGCCTTTTTGGATAAATACTTCCCCCTCACCAAGACTACAAAGATCATTAAGGAGATCACTAACTTTCAGCAAAGTGATGGGGAGTCGATTAACGAAGCGTGGGAAAGATATAAAGACTTGCGAACGAAATGCACTCATCATAACCTACCCAAGGAAATCCTTTTGCAAATGTTCTATAATGGAGTAACCCCACCCATGAGAGGCACAATTAATACAGCCTCAAGAGGATCGCTAATGAGAAAGACTATGGATGAAGTAGAAGAGCTTCTAGAAGAAATGGTCAGTAACAATTGTTTATGGACGAATGAAAGAAGTAGACAACCTATAACCGTTCGTGAACAAAAGGGAGATATAATTATCGATCAAATGACAGAAATGCAAGCCAAAATTGACAGCTTGACTCAACAACTTAACAACATGAAAGCATCATCTTTCACTTCTGTTAAGGACAATCAACAAAAATGTGCTATATGGACAAATGAACTATGATACCATTGATTGTTTCCTAATGAAGGGTGATGGAGCAGAACAAATAAACTGTATGGGAGCATAATACAGTTAAGGAGGGGGAATCAACCCCTACTCTAACAGGTACAACCTTAGGTGGAAAAATCACCCCAACTTTTCATGGTCTAATAATGCAGGAGGCCAATTCAGACCTCAAGGACCACCTGTTTTTCAACAAAATGAGCCAAACATGATGGACTCCATATTAGATAAGATCTTAGACAAGCTTGGAAGCCTAGATGATCCAAAAAAGAGTTTAGAAGGCAAATTCAAACAAGTAACAAAGAATCATGCCTCTTCCATCCACAATCTAGAGATACAAGTGAGCCAATTGTCAAAAGCGTATTCTGCACAAAGAGGAGGAAGTTTCCCTAGTAGTTTCGCCATAACATCGAGGGAGCAACTAAAAGAAATCACACTTCAAAGACAATGGAATATGTTAAAATTGAGATAGTACATTGGATAACGAAGTTGATAATGATGAGTGTATTGGCTAGGAACTGCAACAATATGCTGATAACATCCTAGAGAGTTAGTTAATGGAGTGGGGAATAGGAAAAGCTCAATATCAAAGACAACAACAACAAAAATTAGCTAGTTTCTAGGGTTAATGAATTGGCCTAGATTGTGTTTGTAGGTTATACTAGTTATTGGTTAAAGATTTTGAAGGTTTATAAACTATGTATCTTACTTATGTTGGGGATTTCTAATTTATTTATTTACTTTTTAATAAAATATAACTAATCTGGTAAAATTAAGGGCTTGAACCCCTAAATACTTAACCTTAGCCTGTAACATACACTTATCTTAAAAGAGAAGTGAGGTCCCAATAACAAACAAAGTCTTTTTTGTTGGTCTGATTTAACATTCCTGATTTTTTTTCATTTATATATTATTTGACTTTCTAAAAGGACATTAACAATCTTATGGTAGGATGGCAATGCTCATTCTTTTGATTTCTATTGGTGCATTGTAATGTTTCTTGTGGGGATTAAGATGCCTACATTAAAAAATAATAATATTCTTTAAGCATGATTAAACCTATAAGTGTGTTGAAGTGAATCAAATTTAATTAAAGTTTTACTCACAAAGATATTAAAATTCTTAAGTCCATATTCAACCCAATTCGTAAAATAAACCTAATTTTCAAACCCAAGTCTAATCCATTATAATTTTTTTAAAAAAATTTGAACTCAATTCATAAATCTATATTTAAAAATAATAATCATTTAAATGTATAATTATGATATAATCATAAATTTGATGTAAAAAAAATATAATTTCTTAAAAATTCATGTTTAAAAAATAAATCAAGTAAATAAAAACAAAAAATAAGATTTAAATAATAAAATATTTATTTAAGCATTAATTAACTTAGAGCTCTTTAACA
This sequence comes from Erythroxylum gracilipes, assembly GCA_026413385.1. Classification (NCBI taxonomy): domain Eukaryota; kingdom Viridiplantae; phylum Streptophyta; class Magnoliopsida; order Malpighiales; family Erythroxylaceae; genus Erythroxylum; species Erythroxylum gracilipes. The sequence goes on from JANZLC010000008.1 coordinate 33,108,407, forward strand.
TCATAATTTCATCTTCTATTAAACAAACAATTAAATATATAAATACTTAAATAATTTTGTATATTCCATTCTCTTTTTCGATAATCATATTAATGAAAAATTATTATATGATAATTGTGAGTTGACTTAAGAATACTTATAAATATAAATTTAGACGGAATTTTCCTTTAAACCTAAACCAAACCCATAACATTTTTTGACTTAATTTTTAAAATTAAATCCAATCCATGAATTGATTCTTAAAATTCAAGTTGTTTTTAAGTCTTGGCCTTAATTCATTGGCCCCATAAGCTGTGTCAATTTGTACCGCAATGCAACATAACCTTTTAAAGTATAGCATGTTCTGAGGTAAAATCAAGAAACATGCTTATTTTTCCAAGTGCAATTCTAGGTGAAGATGCATCACCACAAAGCATTCAGTTGTATAGGCACACTATTACTTGATCAACTTTAAGAAGGAATGAAGAATGGGTGGATGTTGGAGTAAGAACAGTCCTGCACTGTAGTCCTTGATAAGAACTAGTTTATCCTTGTATTATGGTTGAGCTCCGGAGCGCTTGTAATTCCATCAAGCGGTTAAATAATTAATTGTAAGTACCTCACTGGGCCTTTGAACTCGGAGGCATATAGAATACAATAAGTCAATAAGCATGGGATTGGATTCCCATGTTTTCCTACTCCCTACAACTAAAATTACACATGCCACAACTTGGTGTCGTAAATGACACTATTCAAGGCCACCAAGAGTTCTTAACCAATATATGTTCTATACTACTGGTCCTGGTGAAAAAAACAGAAGGGAACTGTCATGTTTTGCTCTTGAACTTCCTCTGAGATTTTAGATCCACCACAATTACAGTGATGTTGTCCTTGCTTCCTTTTTGCAGAGCACGGTTTGATAGGAATTCAGCCGCTGCTTGAGCTGCAGGATCAATTCCCTCACCTCTTGATGAGGGAAGAGTGACACCATTCTTTTTGTGCCAAACAAGTATGCGTTTCCGAGCCAGTTCACATGCCTCTTCATTTGGCATGACGTCCCATAAGCCATCACTAGCCAGAATAAGGCATTCATCATCTTTCTCCCGAGGAATGAACATCACTTCAGGATCGGGAATAATCCACGGTTTCAAGTATCTATCTCCTGCAATGCAAATTGTTTGATGTTTAACTCAACCACATGAGAACTCAAATATTTTACGTCCAAGACCAGACTAGTACAACTGATTGGATAGATGGAGTAAAATTCTGAAAGGACATAGATATTATCTCACAAATGAAACCGGTTTTGCAAGTGTAAGCACATATTTCCCACAACCCAGAAGAGGCGTTATCTATGCAAGTTTTTGTAATTGCTGAAAATGCTACCATAGTAACCATGTGCATAATGTTTATAGAAAGAACTTTACCATAGTGCCATATATTCAGAGGTCCTTTAAATTGCAACCATTATGAAAACAAGAGCAGGTTTGACGTATCACCTTGTCATTGACGAGTTTTGCTTTCCAAGAAACTCTATATTTGGGATTTAATATTGTGTTAACAAACTTCTATATAAAAAAAGCAAGTAAAAGTTCACAAAAGAATCTAAGTTATGCAATACCATTGGTCTGATGTGGCAAGCGTACACGAGGCAGTCAATCTAAGATTTATGTGTTCTATGCTCATTCTGTGAACTGTAAAAGTTTTAGTACTTGATGGTTAATCTATAGTTTCAGCATTGGAACATGTGGTTCAAGTGACGACACTGTTGAAACCATCTTCCTACACATGGATTCAAATCCAAATACAGCCCTTTGTTTCCTAATGAACCAAAATTGTGTGTACATACATGCATGAATTATAACACTAAGCTTTAGGACTTACATCAGTTATCATATACTAATCCCTAAAAATATCATCTCCTACACCATGCATGCAAATAGAACCTTTATGCAAGAGGCAATGATTTAGCTGGACAAGATTTGGGAAATCTTCTTGAAACCTCAAAAGGTGGTCTGACATCACAATACAATATTATATGCACCAGTTAACATTTACTTGAATTTGCTTTTATTTCCCCATTATCCAAGCACTAAGTGGCTGAAGAAGGCAAAAAGAACCTAATTAGAGTCTATCCAAATTGTATGAAAAATATCTAAAGGCATCAAACGCCACCTGAAAATAGATCCGACGGTAAAAGAAATTTTATGCCCTTTGGTACAGTAGTAGTATTGACTAGAAAAGGTATTGATTATCGAAGTACAAAGGTAGTTCCCAACAGTACTCTAAAATTTCTTCCAACAAGAAGCATTCATTCATGTTATGGACATCAAATGGATAACAGAATAATTTTCTTCCTGATGTACTGCACAAGTTACTAGGCAAGACTTAAATAGGGAAAGAGACCTATGATGAAATGGTCACTCGACAAAGATTACCCACTTTGTCCCTAAGTACAGCTGATAAAGTTTCAAGTTGGATCCAGTCTGCAACCTGTCCTAACCTGATGTGCAAATGAAAATTATCTTTTGCTCATTGGAGTTTTGGTATGAGAAAAGCAAATAAGAACATGTTCTTATTAGAAAAATGAGCCTGGTTAGTGACATTGCTGAAGCGGATCACTATGATTAACTGTAATATGATAACCAGAAATTAGGAAAGTACACACCAATTGACCTTGACATGGCAAGAACACCAAATACACGATGTCCATTCCACTGTATAACTTTTCCTCCAGCAGCTTCTATTCTTGCATATTCATCTTCTCTGTTTGGCTGAGACAACGGAATGAGAGTAATACAATCAAGCCTTTGTGAGTAAATAATTAAGAAACTAGAAAGCATATAGGTGTTGCTCAAGAGTTTCTTACCTTATGATCCACAGACAAGGCCACAGGATCTTTCCCACGACATAGAACTGCCCTCGAGTCTCCACAGTTTGCTACTATAACGTGCGACGAACAAATAATGGCAACAACAGCAGTGGAACCAACAGTTTCTGGTGCAAGTGGTTCAGTGTTGGGTTTTCCTCCAACTTCAGCATCGACCTTGAGAAAACAATTGGTGAATGCCTTTTTCCAAAGCTCTTGGCAACCATCCTTTCCATCAATTACGCCATTACCAAGACATTCTATCTCCTCTGCCAAAACAGAATGGATACGCTCGCTGCAGTAATTTGCCACCTGGACAAAGAAAACAAACCACCAAGCAATATGTTAAACTTGTGGATAGACCAACTGCACAATACTGGAAATGATTGAAACATTAGCAGTATAAATGGGCTTAAAAGGAAAGACACCTGTGATCCTCCATGACCATCATACACACCAAAGAAATGCGCTGTCTGGTGAGTTAAGCACTTATTCATACCGTCTTGAACCCGATCACCAATTAGCAATTTGATTGGAATTTTCAATAACCGAGGTATAGTTGCAACCGCATCTTCCATCTCAGGCCTTCTGCCACATAAAGAAGTAAATCCCCAAAGAGGCACATATTCCACCTCAAAAACGCTGCGTGCAACATTTCCACCAACCTTTTTATCCACAGACAATTCAAAAACCACTGCAGGTGGCTTAGAGTCAGAGCCATCTCCACTCTCTTCCTTCAGGCTCACTTCCAAAGACAGAGGATTTCCTACAACTTCTGCCTTAACAATTGACGCCCCCAAATGTGCAGCCTTAGCAATCATATCAAGACCACATATGTTTCTATCAGTGTCCAGTGAACTCGGTGTCCCTACCTCAGAAGCTGACTCAAAACCCAAGAAATCCTCTCCCCATAAGCTACTGGTCTCACTAGCTATTGACAGAGAACAAGATCTGTCAAGAACCAGATCACCCTGCATTGACAGGGAATCATCTTCCTCGCTTTCCCGGGCTAAAGCTTCATCCTTAACAACCCAATTGCTTTTACTTTCAGATATCATGTCCAAATAAGGGGCTTCCGCTTCTTGGTCCTCTCTGACAGCTGACAATGCTATATCATTAACTTGGTTATCCAAAGCACCAGGAAAATTATTCTCATCCCCTGAAGTAGAAATGTTAGTTACAGAACTGGATAATGCGCCAGCCATTTCTGACATTAACCTAGGTCTTTTGAAATTATAACGAGAATCTATGGTTAAGCTTTCGCAGAGTGTATTACCGACTCTAAATGGCACTGCAACCGAGGGACACATCTCCTCCATCAGAATCCTTATTTGGGCAGTGGAAAAAGTTACCTTTCCACGACTTCAAAATCAGCCAGCCTGTCATATTTCAACTAAAATAATCAACTCCTCTCGTCACCAATCTTTTTGGACTGTGAAGGTCAAGTTCTAGCAGAAGCCCATTTTCCATGCCTCAAAAGCGAGCAGAGATCTCGATATAACTAAATCAGGGAGCGAATCTAGGATGAGGGTGAGCTAAAAAGGAGGTGAAAATGAAATGTGAATTAAGATCTGTTAAACAATAATGAACACCGAACTTCCATTTGAAGAAAAGTTCAACCCTTTACGGATTGTCTTAAAACCTGTTTAGGCCTTATCAACTCCTCCAATGGAATCTTCACCATCTACCTTCAACAACTACAGAGACATACAAAAAGATCAAAAAGCAGGAAAGAGCCTTTAATTCACAAAAGTTACCGAGAAAGAGAGAAAATGAATGGCCACAAATGCAAACTTTTATCTTTAAACACAAGAAAAGAAAGAGAAAGCGAAAGCGAAAAAAAGGATCATGAGAAAGGACCCAGAAAGCCAAAGTCCTAAGAATCACAGGAAAATCCCCCCAAGGATGACCATTACCACATAATTACTTAAATTCCCAGGATGTGAGGCAACTCATCTCAGCCTCTTGTAAAGCAACTTGCCTCGCTTCTATCTTTAACTCTCAGAAATAACAAACGGGAACAAAAAGAAAAGAAAGAAAAGGTAAAAGAACAAAGACAAACCCAGAATTAAAATATGTGTCAAACTGCAAAAGACCCTTTTCCGCCGCTCTTTTTCCTTTCTTCAACCTGTATTACCTTACTTTAGTTCCTTTCTGCACCAATTAGGAATGAAATCGAACTTCAAAGCAGTTTGAAATATGAAAGGCGTTTACTTTTCATTTATTCAAATAATATATTAACAAAATCATAAGACAATTTCCTTCCATTGTTAATTGTAACTTTTGTCTTTTTATAAAAAACAAAAAACCCAAAAAAAGTTTTAGCAAGGGAAAAAAAAAAGGAATTATCTTGATTGCTTTTACGAGTAAGACCAAGATAAATGATTAAATTTTGCCTTTTACTTGTTTTCTTCCTTTCCTCGGACTTTTTGTGCCCTCCACTTATTGTGTTTTTCACTTTTTCTCATTTGATGCTTTTCCACACTATTTCATCCTTCTCTAAAAACCCTCTCCTGTGGTGTTGTGGAAGGCTTTTCAGTCTTTTCCCCACCACCTCCCCCTGTTTTTTTTCCCCACCCTTCCTCTTTTAGACTTTTACTTTCTCAGTGACAACTTTTAAGCAAAAATTACCGTCTTACTCTTCTAGCTTTTCTCCGACTCTTTCCTGGTAATGTAGACAAACTTCGTAAATGTTAAGGATTCTTTATGCCCTTGCATGCTTAGATCACCTCCCATTCCTGAGCCCCTCGCCTCCTTTGAAAAGAAGCCGCCTTTTTTATCATCACTTCTCTCAACTGAAAGCAAGTGGTGGGAGAAGAAGAGTAATGAAGCTCTATTTTACACTCCTGTCTTGGAAGAAGGAAGGAGCTTGGGGACGCCTGACATCCAGATTCTAATGGAGGGTGGTAAGGTATGGAATTCGACTCTAGTATACTTCTTCTATGAGAGGGGACTGGCATTTTTGCAGGTAAAAGATTGGGCTATGAAATATTAGAGGAATAAAGGCCTGGTTGAAGTCTTGCTTTTTTAGGATAACTTAATGCTATTTAAATTTGCTGGCCGAGTGAATGCGAATGAGATTATGGAGGCTGGCCCTTGGCACATTTGGAGTCAAACTCTATTTTTGCAACCATGAAAACCTGTACTGAAGATGGAGAATATCACATATGACCAGATTCCTTTGTGGATCGACTTGTATGGGCAACAACTTGAGTATTGGTTGATGAGAGGACTTAGTGCGCTAGCAAGCTAAGTGGATGTTCCAGTGTGCATGGACGAAATGGCGGCCCATAGAAGAAGGATATGTTATGCCAGGTTATGCGTGAAGATTGAAAATGGTAAAGAGCTTCCGCATACAATCCCAAATTTAAGACTAAGTGAGGAAGAAAAATTAGTAGATGACAGAATCCGAGTCTCGGATCAATGGAGATCCAATATTGGATAAAATTATAAGATATGGAAGAAATCAGGTAGAAGATTTGTGAGGGGAGATTACGAAGAATTGGTTAAATTGGGTGAGGAGAAGAACCGGTCAGTTGGTAAAGCTCTAGATGGACATGAAGTTACCGCTCAAGAGAAATCTAGAGAAAGTCAATATCAAGCTCCCACTTTGATAGCCCAGGAGAACACCTCTACTACCATAACAACTCCTATATAGATTCAGGAGTTACAAAATGAACAATATGAATAGGAGGATATGATAACTTCTGGTTAGATGATAGAGGATATGAAAATTGGGATAGGAAACAATAATATCCCGACTAAAGTTGAAGAGGAGGAAGGCAGATTCTAGGTAGTATCCAAGAGAAAATCTGGTAGGAGTAAGAAGAAAGGAAGCTCTTCAAAAAAAATACTCCTCTTAATGAACATAGTTGCCTCGAACATTAGGGGACTGAATAGTCCCTATAAAAAATAAGCATTAGTAGAGTTCTTGTCAGAAAATAATAATGTTGCAATGGCAGTGCTTGAAGCTAAGCTTTCCCATGAGAATTTTGTGAAGCTCAAACTAAATGGTTATTGACGAACCACTCACATCATCATTATAGAAGGGTGATTATCATATTTGATTCCAAAAGGGTTATCTTAAGGTCTTGCATTCTAGCTACCAACATATCCACGTTAGAATTTCTTTCATTGCTCAGGATAGATCTTTGGAGGCTATATTATCTATGGATCCAATTTCAAATTTCAGAGGGAGGAACAATGGAGTCACTTGTTCCGGATTAAACATAATGTACAAGACCCTTTGAATGCTTTTAGATATCATGCTATATTGGTCTGAAGCAGAAGGAAACATAAACATTAGGAATTTCTCTAGAGATTTCTATGAATGTGTTGAGAAACTAGGGGGTAGGGACCTCAGCTTGGAGGGAAATATTTATACATCGTCCAAAGAACAATCAAACAGAAGGAATATTAGGAAGAAGTTGGACAAAAGGTATTAGCAGATGAAAAGTGGATGAAACTATGCCCACAAACCAAAGCAGTCCTGCTAAATCCTGATGTATCAGATCATGTGACAATAATAATCCAAAGAATATTTAAAAGGTAAAAAGAAAATTCCCTTTTAGGTTCAATGATTACTTTGCCAATCACGAGGGTTTCCTTGAGGCTATAAGAAGAGGTAAGGAGAGGGAGGCAAGGGGTTTCAATGTCGAAGTTAAAAAGTTGAAGAACTTTTAAAGAAGGCCATTAATTCCAATACAAAGATCTACGTTTTACAGAACAAAAGACATTTTAGAAAAAAGTTCGAACTCTATCAATGCCTATACAAGTGATGAATGGTGGCACTGGAAAACTTCACAAAGGCCCTGGATGATCACTGCTCACTCCTAAGACTAAGAGAAAGTGTCTTTTAGTTTAAACAAGGTGAGCTCAGTTATGACAAAGAGAAATTATAACAAAACTAAATAGACCAAGGTGTAACCATATAGCATCTCAAGAACAGTTGAAAGATGTAGCTCTCTCTTATTCCAAGAAAATGTTAGGTTAATAGTGTTGGAAAGTTAACTAGGATCGCCTAAATTGGTGGGATCCAAATCAATTTCCAGATTTTTAGTGATTTCCATATTTAAATTTATTTACTTCCAAATTTCTAGGCTGATTTTTCTAGA
>JANZLC010000008.1:33116468-33128937 GCA_026413385.1 Erythroxylum gracilipes
TTCAATTATAAGGATGTTACCCATAATACATACATACTTAAAACACTCATTTCACGCTTTAACCCCCAAATATCACTATAAAACATATATCACCACTTACTATATTCACTACTGATTCCTCATTTAATAATTCTGACGTCCAATCAAGGTTCGGGGTCCAACATTGACTCAGTGCTAGATTCACTCCTAGATTTAGTGCTTATGCTATCTCCATTCGACGAACCACTATATTTAAACATTATGTTAAAAGAAAGAAACTAAGAGATATTTACTATAAGAAGATGACATAGTAACTTAAATAGTAAAACTCTTACTTTTGGTAAACAAAATCTACAACCATAAAACTTCTATAAAAATCATGTTTCTCCTTTTTCTGTTTTAATAGTTAAATTTAGTTTAATATTCGATAGAATCAAGGTTGCGCTATGAATTAGACTAAAAAATTTAAACTTCATCAAAATTTGAAATAAAAATATTGGGTTCAAGCTAAACTATAAATTTGACTTTAAATCCAAATTTTTGTTACTTAAATTTAAATTTAACATAAGACTTAATTAAATTAGACTTTATTTATTGACATTTTAAATTAATTCCATCCATTTATCTTATTGCAAAAATTCTTACAAGCGACACAACACATTTACTTTGTTTTAAAGTTATCATTTTTGATCCACTCAACCTAACTTGTAAAGCTTGAATCTTATTAAATTAAGTAAACAAAAGAATACCATTTTAATATTGTTTTAAAATTAACCGATTTACATTATATTCAATGCTTGTTATTAACTTGATTCAACAATTTTGGAGTAAGAAAATTTTCTATAAAAGCTTGAAACTTGATAAGGATAATTAGGCATGCATAAATGTTTATAGGCTCAAAACTATACTAGTTTCCGTGATTCCTTGAAACAAAGGAATTAAGAACTCTTTCGTATCTTAAACAAAACAAAATCAAGAAAAGATTGCTTCTGTACATTGCATATGATTCACAGGATAGAATTTGCATTTCAACATTTATTATAGTAGTTAATAGTTAATCTAATAATAGATTTTGTTATATAACAAAGTTTGTAGTTGTTTTTGAATTTTTTTTTGGTAAACTACTATCTTCATTCAATAGAAAAGTTTGGGGTTTTACCTAAGCTGAAGAAACACCTAAAGGGATATTTAGACATTTAAAACAAGGAGAAAACTATTAAAAAGACCACTCTGAACTTTCGTCGAACACTTCAAAGGCATGACAGATTCATCCCAAATAACCTAAGCAAATTATGTCCTTTTCCTTCCTCAACGTTTTACAGAATATTGCAAAGTCAAATACTCCACAAACAATTGAAATAAACCTAAAAACACCCCAAAATTTTATTAAACATGTGCAACGTTTTCTCTTAAAATACCAACACTGCGTATACAAAAAATCACAGAGAACAAATGCTAAATGACATACCTCCGTCGAAGGACACAAGGACAGTGGCCGGAGAAGACAGAGGCACATAAACGCCAACGAGGACAAGAGAAATCGATGACAAACACACAGTTATGGGAGAGTAGAAAACAACAAAAAAACAAAAACATAGGGGAGAGGGGGTTCTTCGGGTAGGTTAGATATGAAGAAAACGACATTGTTTGGTTTAACACCAAGCAATGTCATTTTCCTTTTATTAAAAACAATGAAGCCGAAGACCCAATGATAACGTTTAACTTTAAACTTTATCAATGGAATAAATTTTCATCAGTAATGCCCAATGCTTATTTTGTCATCATCCATTACTACCAATTTTTAAGACAGTCTTCACTTTTTCGTCACTATATTTTATTGGGAAAATTGCGAGGATAATTTTCCCCAACTTTACCGACAGATACTTTGTTCATCATAAAATACGACAATGTTACTAACGAAAAATTGATTTCCATTGCTAATTTACTACAAAATTATTTCCGTCGGTAATTTTCTGTCAATAATTTCTTATTTTTTCTAGTGTAATAGAGCATAACAAGGAAACCAAAAAATTTGGTGATGTACATTTAATTTACAAGAATAAAAAGAGATAATAAGTGAGTTAGATTTTAAGAGAAAGAAACCATTAGAATTATTTTGTGAATAAGATTAAATTATCTGAAAACCTATATGTGATATTGATCAGTACTAATACTATACTTTACTAATGCTAAATCTAATACAAGGTTATTACAGTACTCACAATATTGACTAGTACTAGCTATCTTTGTAATATGTAACCCAATAAAACAAGATTGATTTTAAAGATAAAATTAACTAAAATAAAAGTGTAAATCTAAAGTAACTAACTAAAGAAATCGATAAGAATAAAGCAACCAACAAATAAGTAAGATCCAAATAAGAATCCCTCTAGAACCTTTATATTGTTTTTTTTTAAATTAATGATGAACTCCATGTTTTTGGACTGATAGAGTTTCAAAGTTACAACTATATTCTTTCTTAAGACATATTATCCTTATTCTTAAGTTGATTGATTGGAATTTCTTTCTATTTAGAAACCCTAATAACGTATTAACTTGATCTATGAATTCATGTCATAGATTTGAATATAACCCAAAAGATTTATATGGTCCTATCTCTAAGATTCCTTGCAACTCTTATTATTAATACCATTATCTATTATTAAATATAGTTTCTCAATTCTTATATATGAAATCTAAGATTGAATCAAAGCTCTATCATAGAATAATTTAATCACAAAATTTATAATAAAACTTAGGTCTTTTATTAAATCAAGAAATCAATCTAAAATAATAGTTCTAGAGTTCATCATATCTAGATGTTTATCCCAATTTAGTTTATACTAAGATAAAATAAACCAACAACAATTAAGAGAGAAAATAAGATAAAAGAAATCATTCATATGGATATTCAATTCTTGATGTTCCTTGTTGAATCTTGATGGAATCTTGAACTTCCCTCCAAAGTTGCTTCATTCGTGTCCTAATACACTCTAGTGCGACCCCTTGTGACTGATCTCTGGTTTCCCTTTGACTTAAATCCCAAAATCTCCTTTTAGATTCATGAAAACCTAAGAATTTTGAAGAGTTTTACTTAATATAAGGTCATGTTAGGCCCATATTCTTCATAACTACATCAAACCCTAATTTACATAAAATCACCAGTAACACTAGTCACTAACACCGACATATATTACACCTATGTTGTCTTAGTAGCTCCTTTATCACACATCTAAGGATTCACCTTATGAACACGACCATGATCATAGGTTTGTGTTCATGCTATGTTCCTTCATATGACAATTTATTGAAGAAACTGAATGAAACGGTAGCTTACATATAGTAGAATATTGTTTCGTGTTTAACTCGTGTTTTAAATATAGTTCCATGTTTAACCTGTAGTTCATCTAAAATCACTGTCAAACTTATTCGACGTGGCTCTAGATTGCAAAAATTCGTTCCTTCTTCATTTAGGAGCTAAAATAAGACCTATGAACAAAATATAAACCATATTAAGTACCAAATCCAATAGAAATCATCCAAACACAAGTTAAATGCTCTCAAAATCATGCTAAAAATATAACCTAATTAAAACTTAGAAAATTCTCCTGTATTTAAGCATTTTTCTATCTTTAAGCAAGTCAATTTCATTAGTCTTAACATAAATATGTGGTATTTATGGTAACTTAGAGAAATAATTTAACAAATCAATTAAATTAATTAAGACTTTACATTATTCGATTCATCAAATTTTCAAACATTTAGCTATTTACATAAAGCCATAAATCAATTAAATTATTTCATAATCCTTCAAACTTTAAATTAATCCATAAGATTCAACTTAATGCATAAAGTGAACATACATGAAAAAGATGCTTCATCTTTCAAACATTTGTATAACCCTTATTAAAAGAAAATAAAAACACTAGCTTTAAAATAATACATATGAGCATTTAGATGCTTGTTTAAAAGGCCACCTAACCTTTTGATGTGAAAGTAAATACCTTTTATGAATACTCTCGCTTACTAAATACCTTTTTATGAATACTCTCGCTTACTCAGACATTTACAAGCATTCATTCAATGGTTATGAAGTGATTAACAACCCTTTCTTATTAAAAGAAGTAAAAAAAATGATTGTAAACATCAAGTGTGATTGGTTTTCTTATATTTGGATGCTGCAAGAAGAATTAAAGTTCCTCTTTACTCTTTAAGGAAGATTATACAAGGGTTCTTCTTTGCCAATAAAGATTTTTGTAAGAAGGTCCTCTTTACCTAGTTAAATGGAGAGATTTGTGGAATCCCGTGATAGAATTGGAGAGTAGGCATAAGTAAAGTTTGTTTTTTGAACTAGTATAAATTTGGTTTGTGACTTCTTTTTTATACATTCTTTACTTTACTATTGATCAATTGATTGATTGAGTTTATTTAAATTGCCATTGAATTTCATCATTTACTTTGAAATCCATTAAGGATCTTTATTAAGTTGTAAAAAGCTTTTCTAAAATTCTTTTCTACATAATTTACCTCTCTCTTAGTAGAAATTAAGGACCAATAAGTGGTATCAGGTATGCCTCTTTTCTATTGTATTTTCACATAAAATTTAGGAAAATATCTTCACAGAATATCTAGGTGCATCTACATCTTTATTTGTAAAGATGGCGAAAATATTAGTAGGGCTCCTTCCTTTGGTGGAAATGGTTGTCTTTATTAGAAAACGTGAATGAATTTTCTCTTGATGGCTAAAAATATTAATGATTAAGCGTTTTACCATAAGGCACAAAGTAGTTGTAGCTAGCATTGATGAGTATAGGTCAATCCTATAAGGACTATAATTACTAGTACTAACCCTCTCTTTGTTATCTAATCTAAAAATTATAGTGATGGTGATTGATCAAATTCAAATAAAAATAATAAAATAAAACAAATCAACATAATTGATTAGCTTGAACAAAGACTAAAAAAGAAGCGATCAATAAAAATAGTGGTAATTGGATAGTGAATCCCCCTAGGTCTTCTTATATAAATAAGACTTCACACATCAATTTAACCTAATTTTCATCAAACCATGGAAATTGCTTAGTTGTGTTAATATCTTTCTTAAGATTATTAAAAACTAATCCTAGGTTGATTAGTAGAAATATCTTCCTAATTAAAACCCCTATAATTGCATTAATTGATTTATGAATTCCTTTATTAGGTTTGACCCTAATATACAAGATTTATGTCAACCTATCCCTAGGTTTGCATGCAACTCTTTTTTATTATAACAGATCAATTCATATAAAGGATTTCTCATTCTTATTTGACTGAAATCAAACATAAATCAACATGCTGGTACATATTAATTTAAAAAAATAAAGAACACATAATTAAATTTTAATAAAACTAGATAAAAATAAATTAAATTAAAATCACTACATAATTCATCCTAGGGTCTTGTCCATGTATTATAAATATTTAGTTTCTAATCATATAATATAGCATTAAAATTAAAGAAAAATAGAAAATCAAAAGAAACATGATGAAATACCTTTTAATCTTCATGAAATCCACTCCAAATATGTCATGTTGCTTGTTCTTTGTTCTCTGTGCCATTTTAAGTTGTCCAATTGTGCCTCTGAGCTTATATTTTTCTTTCCTTTTAATTTTTCCTTTTATAGTTTAAAAAATAGGTTTTTGGGTGGAATACAATAGTGTACTTAAAATTATGTAATGCTTGACATCTAAAGCGAACATATGTATAAACATGTGCTTAAAATGTGAATATGGGCATGTACATAATTGCATTTATGGCCATGTAACTTTTTAGAACTTCAAAACAACTCACCTGTTTATGATATGTGGCCATGTTGCTTGAAATTCAGGAATAATAAAGAATACGGACAAGTACACGACTATGTATTTGGTCATATACTGTAACTTCATAACTTAATCAAAATATCTCGAAATTGCCCTAAAATTTTAACTTCAAGGAAAGTGAATTATGAACTAAAAATGAAATATGAACTAATTAATTACCAAAAACTATAAAAACACTCAAATAAATAAGCAAAATGCACTAAATATGAACCTAAAAATATGAACAATTAAGCACTTATTAGTTAACTTGTGGGAAATTATCTCAAGTGGTTCATTGATTCCTACTAAACTTATAAATGATCGAAAAGTTCCCAAAATAAAAGTAGAATGGGATCCATTAGACAAGAGACTAATTTCCTTAAATAGCAAGGTTGTTCACATTTTCTTTATTAGGAAGAAATGAATATAAATTCTCTATGTTTGAAATCGCATATGAAATTTATCATACTTTAGAAGTTACATAAGAGCAAACAAATCAAGTAACGGAGAGAAAAGTGAGGATGCCAAAATATCAATATGAATTGTTTCAAATGAAGTAAGATGAAAGCATATTGATGTTTGAATTATGCTTGTTTTTAACTGTAAGTGTACAGTATAGCTGTAGCTAACAAAAGTGAGTAATAGTTAATCTCATGACTGTTGGTCAATTACCAAATTTCTACAAACTTAATAAGCTAGCCTAATGATTATGATTGGTTAAATAATACAAAAAAATAATTAATTTTAAATTAAAACAAAGCAATGATGAAGAATAAACATATTTATAATTAAACTAGGTTTAGGAGAGGTTTCCTCCAAGACTTTATTTAATTTTACTCTAACTTAATGAATAATTCTAGTTTATTGGACTTGTAAGAATTCCTATCTATTTCAAATCAAGATAGCCTAAGAATGCATTAATTTGTTCTATGAATTACTTCAATAGGTTTTACTTTAACCTAACAAGATCTTGCGACTTTCTCTCGAATAGTTCGTGTTTAACCCTTTTAACCTATGTTGTAACTTAACCACACATCCCATCTCTCAAGTCTTGATGCATAAATCAAATAATTGAATCTTCATTTTCACTCCTTCAATTCAATGAATTAATACAAAATTGATAAATCACAAGAAAACTAGAAAGTTTCAGTAAACCAAAAATTAAACCAAAGTATATTACGTCCTAGGCTTATCTTACCTAAATCTGTATCCCAATTAGTTCATAATTACCAAAGAATAACAATAAAGAAACATTAAAAAATAAGAAAAAGAGAACATTGTTCTTGAATCTTTTATAAATCCTTGTTCTAATCTTGTCTAACTTTCAAAGATGATGTAATCTTAATAAAAAAATGTAGGACAACAACTAATCGACTTCTCACTACTTTTCAACTAATTCTTTTCCAAAGAAACTATTTCTTTTCTTCCTTCCTTTTATTTAAATCCAAAATCTTATCTTTTTAATGAGCTACACAAGCCAACACAAGTCTTTGTAATATGTTATATATATTGTGCTTGTAATTTTAAAAAAATCTTCAAGATTAATACGGGACTCACCCGGGGACATGTAATATGCTAGGTTTCATGCTCTAGAGAACTAAATCTTTTTCAAAGAAACTATTTCTTTTCTTCCTTCCTTTTATTTAAATCTCAAATCATATCATTTTAATGAGCTACACAAGCCAACACAAGTCTTTGTGATATATTTTATATATTGTGCTTGTAATTTTAAAAAAATCTTCAATATTAATACGGGACCTACCTGGGGACATGTAATATGCTAGGTTTCATGCTCTAAAGGGTGACATGGGTTTTGTGCAGTTATAAAGGAGAAATAAAAGCAACCATTTTGTAAAATGGCCCTAACACAGTAGGTATAGGTGCTGTGTTTAAGGTCCTTCTCATAATTTTCCAAATTTTCTCTAAGTTAGTTCAATTCTTCTTCTATTTTGCTATTTTTCCTTGAATTGATAGAAATGAGAATTGAAACAAAATACTTCTCATGTTAAGTACTAAATCCTTATTCAGGTGCTTTAATTTTCTTCCACAGGCCCCCTTGTTCGTTACCCAACTTGAAATACTTCTTTCATCTTTCAACTCTAAAATCATCCAAAAATATAAGCAAAACAAATTCCATCATTCACGTTTAAATAGAAAATAATTCCAGAAAAGTGTTAAACAAGTCAAACATAACCATAAAACTTCTTCATTACTAACTTGCAAAATGCTATAAAACTAACCACTTGCATCAATTCAAAAGCTAATTTAATCCACTTCTTGATCCTTCAAACTTAGACCCAAATCTTAAAATTCAATTTCATGCATAAAATGAAACATAAACGAGATAAAATGGTTCTAATTACAAAAATGTTGACTCCCTTATTTATAATATATAAATTTAAACAAAATAATGTACTCATAAGTTTGTTTGAAAAATCAACTAACCTTTTTATGTAAGAGTAAATACCTTGTCATAAATACCTCTTATTACTCAATTAGGTCACTATTTCTAATGGTTACTAGAACCACTCTTTAACATCAACCTTTTTATTAGCATGAAGACAGCAGAGTGAAATTATTTATACTTATTTATTCACTATAGTTTATGTGGGATATTGGAAATGCTTAAAAGAAGTCACAATTACTTATGCATGCAACATAGATAGGAAATTTCATAATGCTCATAAAGTATTAGTTCTCTAAATTCATAAAACAAATTGAACTCACTCATTCACCAAAACTTATAATAAGTTACATAGAGTATCCAAATCATCAAAACAATTAAATTCATAATAAATAGTCTCCAATAGTATGCTTTCATAGAAAAAATTCCAAGAATTACTTCCTATTTAGAAAGTCAGGATAAAAATGATAAACTTAAGTATGGTATATCATCTGTACTCCCTCCCCCACACTCAACATAAACGCTTTCCTCAATGTTTAAACATGTAAGAAGAATAAAATAATGGAAAAGGAAAGGAAAAAACTAGAGGAATTGAACTTCATGGAATTTGTGTCATATGTTCCAAGTTTAGAAGAGATTATTCCATTGATTTTTATTGAAGTACTGATTAGAATACAAAAAATTTTGGCAAAATGTAAGTCAAAAGATAGAAAAATACCAAAACTTATATATTCACAGATGATCAAGATTATTAACAAAAGTGAAAAATAAAAGACAGAAGATAGAAGATAGATTATTAATCTTACCAAGGGGATGGGGTATCTATGGTGACATATAAGAAACTATCACCTACTAGTCCTCTAAGTCATTAAAAGAAATCATCTTCATAAAGCTCCTAGTCAAGGACTCGACAACCTAACCTCGTATCATTATGGTTATCAACCTCTCTATCAACATCAAGAATAGTAGGCTCCTCCCCTACGTGTGCAGTAGTCTCCTTTGACTCTGTAGTCTACATCCTCGGCATCCTCCTCTCTAATTGACTCATTAAGCTCTTGGGAATCATTAGGAACTCCTCCATCATCCTCAAGCTTTATAGGCTAATATTCCATTTCCTCACATGTAGTTGGATCCTCAGATTGCATCAATGGAGATAAAAGCTCCACTTTTAAGTGTCACGTGATCCTCACCATGATGTCACCTAGTCAATACATGTAATGCTTTATATAAGTCAATATGACTGGCTGGGCTATTGGCCTAGATGTTGGTGATAAAGGTGGGTTCAGTGCTCACTTTGGCCCTTAGTTTGTTCCTTTTCGGTCAGAGCCTCCTATAAAACTCATGGTGGTCTACCTACAAGGGCAAAATACTACCTTTAATTGTCCGACTGGAGCTTCACCATCAGAATCACCTATAATATCTCCATTTTATAGGTGTGGGAGTAGCTGCCACTATCTAGTTAATGTCATCCACTAGGAGTCCTAGGCCTTACGCTAGTCCTTTAATGACTGAATTGTCATCGATAATCCAAATTTGGGTCACTTAAGGTAGTTACAGTTAAACTAAATAAAAGAGATGTTAAAGTGCATTCTCTTTCTCTGACATATATACAATATATCAAAAAGAGGTTCCTCTTAGTCACTAGCTTGATGCTTTGCCTCCTTGTGTATAAAGAATGCACCAGAAGCTTGTGTACAAACTAGATTATTAAAAATCTGAATCCTGATACCTTAGATTTTATGGGTTGATAGATATGGATACTAGCCATTAACCACTAGTAGCTCCTTGAATCTGTATCTAGTCAGTCATAATCTAACGAGATTATGTTGGGTGTTAATGACTCCATGCACTGTTAGACATGATAATAATCTATATACATGTCTATTATAGAAAAATGGAAATGCAGAATGTTATTACATACCTCTTGCCATTGACGTTGAGAAATTTTGGACAAATATGAGAGGGCTCTTCTAAGCTTTTAACAAATGAAAAAGATGGTGTATGCAGATTACTGCTAAGCCTAGGGACCCAATCTCCTTATATTCCTTGTTGTCTTCCATCAAAACAACAAAAGGACGTGACGGTTCAAGTGGAAGGACGTGAGGGTTAAAAAATGAACAAACACGACTCATCATAAAGGAAACTAATGGATACCAGTCTCCCACTTAAGTCGTAAATGTAATCTAAAAGTCATAAAACTTCTACTTAATTAAAGAAACCAAATGCATGAATCATGGCGATAAGTCCTCTAAATGTGAGTATTATCTTCCATGTATTACGATGCATCTTATTTCTTATATCACTTTAACTAAATGAATAAACCTTTATGTTTATTCTAGGTCCATAATACTTGTAATTCTCATGATAAAAATGTGTATAGCAGAATGAGAAAAAACAACTAATTAATAAGAGTTTCGTGAAAGTACATACATAAATCACATAATGGAACCAAGTCCCATTCTAGCAATATGATCCTTAAAACTCTTTGGTGGCATACCTTTTGTTAAAGGATCGGCAATTATTAATTCAGTGCGAATGTGTTGAATGATCACTTTATTCTCTTTGGCAAGTTCCCTAATGGCCAAATACTTAATGTCGATGTGTTTACTTCAACTACCACTCTTGTTGCTTTTGGCCAAGAAAACTGCAGCTGAATTGTCATAGTACATTCTTAATGGCTTAGAAATAGAATCCACAATCCTAAGCCCAGATATAAAACTCTTCAACCATACACCATGTGATGTAACCTCAAAACAAGAAATGAACTCAGCCTCCATGGTAGAAGTAACAGTCAAAGTCTGCTTTGAACTCCTCTAAGATATGGCTCCACTACCAAACATAAATACATATCTAGATGTTGACTTTCGTAAATCGACACAACCAGTAAAGTCCAAATCCGAGTAGCCAACTACTTCGAGATTATCAGTTCATCTATACATAAGCATGTAATCTTTGGTCCTTTGAAGGTACCTCATCACCTTTTTAGCATCTCTCTAGTGATCTATACCTGGGTTACTCTGATATCTTCCCAATATTCCAACAACAAATACAATGTCAGGTCTTGTACAAACCTGAGCATACATTAGGTTCCCTACTATAGAAGCATATGGAATATTTTTCATTTGTTCCCTTTCAACCTCATTTTTCGAGCACTGGTTTAAATTGAACCTATCACGCTTCACAATAGGTGCTATACTCAGTGAACAATCTTTCATCCGAAATCTTTCTAAGACCTTACTGATATAGGTTTCTTGGGATAGACCTAAAACGTATTGAGAGCTATCCCAATGGATGTTAATGCCAATGACACAAGATGCCTCACCTATATCCTTCATATCAAAATTCTTAAAAAGGAATTGTTTCACCTCATTTAGTAAACCTTTGTCATTTGTGGCGAGTAAAATATCATCCACATATAGAACAGGGAAACAAATTTTTCTCCCACTAACTTTCAGATATATGCATTGATCTATGATATTTTCTTCAAAACCATATGAAGAGATGATATCATGGAATTTCAAATAGCATTGACGAGAGGCTTGTTTCAATCCATATATGGATTTCTTAAGCTTTTACACCAAATGCTCACCATCACTAGAGGAGAATCCTTCCGGTTGTTTCATATAAAGTTCTTCCTCTAGGTATCCATTTAGGAACGCTATTTTCACATCCATTGATGTAGTTCTATATCAAAATGGGCAACCAATGCCATAATCACTTGTAAGGAATCCTTTTTAGATACAGGAGAAAAGGTCTTTGTGTAATCAATTCCTTCTTGTTGAGTAAATCCTTTGGCAACAAGTCTAGCTTTATATCTTTCAATGTTGCCTAATGATTCCTTTTTTGTCTTAAAGACCCATTTACATCCAATGGCCTTTGCACCATTAGGCAAACTGACAAGATCCCAGACTTTGTTAGATGTCGTAGAATTCATTTCATCTACCATAGCATTGTACCATAATTGAGATTCATTGCAACTTATGGCTTGTGAAAACATTTCAGGGTCATTTTTAGCTCCAATGTTATAGTCAGCTTCTTGTAAATACATAATGTAATCACAAGGTATTGCTGATTTCCTATCTCTAGTTGATCTTCTTAATATTGTATTAGCGTGTTGGATCCCAAACTTTTCTTAGAAGTTAGAACTATTAAATGAAAAATTATTGGCGATTATTCATGTGTAGAGAAAAGGAGAATTCTTGAATTTGAAATGAAATAGAAAAGATGGTTTAGGTACAAGATGGG
>JANZLC010000008.1:33160534-33176042 GCA_026413385.1 Erythroxylum gracilipes
CTCCCACCCTGTACAAGAAGATAAAATGTACACCATTGTCAATTTATTTGTACAAGTTCGATGCTGACCTTAGCCATAATATGTACTGGAAACTTATGTTGTCAAAATAATCTGTCAAGTTGTGTAAGTTTATCTTCTCTGCGGCTGTCTATGGGTTAGTAACAAAGTGAGAAGCTGTCATTTCTGAGTTTGTAACTTAATCAACAATTGTTCCCAACAATCTTTCCAATCTTCATTTGTGGGTAAGAAGGGCACTTTCTTCTGATTATGTAGGACCCAAGGGGGGCCAATTGCCCTCAATTTCTTACATCCACAGGGTTTGAACTTGGTGGTGAGTTAGTTTCACCTCAACCGTTGAGTTAACAGTTGTTAGTGGGAATTCCCATATTTTGTTGCACAGGTAGCTTCATTGAGCTTGAATACGTGGATCTTTCTTTCTTTGTCTAAGGGATCCATCTTGACTTATGACAAGAACACATGACAGGTTATCAATTCCATCTCATATTATGACACTGTCTGTTTGGTCTTCTTGCAACCACAACAAAGTTTGTGAATATCTGTGATCGTCATTCCAGGCACACAATCAACGTGACTTATGTCTACATGCTTTGGCTGGTTATGTGTAATCCTTTCAGGATTGTTTCTTCGTGACACAGCCATGTTAGGACTGTACTTGTGATTGGGGGTTGAATCTTATTTCTCAAGACTTCAATGAAACTGTATTCTAGTTTTAACCTCTTTCCGAGTACATGGAATCGGTTTTCTGTTTCTTATCTAATAATCTCACCAAGTTGTGGGAGACTTGTTCTAAACATGAAAAAAACATTTTTCTGTCATGATTGAAACTTGTTCTAGGTTAAACACTATTTTACTTGAGACCATTGTACAATCATTTGCGTTTCTGCCTCTTTACTGTTGGAAACGTGGCCTGCTTTATTAAATAAGGTAATCCTTGGCAGTCAAAGGATTATACCCTTGTCCCTATCTTGACCGTATGCTGCAGTAATGAGATGGATTAAAGCTTTTTTACGCTTGGAATTGGTTATTGAACATCACTAATTAATGATTGCAGTTTCGCAGACTTACTAAATTTTGAATGCAAAGATGACCCGGCTGCAGATTCTCAGGGCAGCATGTTCATTAATATTCTAATTGTCTTTGTCGAATCATAAAAATTAGATTGTTATGACGTTTTCTTAAATCGAATTGATGCTTAATAGTAAAATCTTGGCATCTTGTTTTGAACGATTTGGTACAAGTAAACTTGTATAAATGTGTTGGCAATTTTTTGGGATATTGTGATGTGGATTTATGAATAAGAAGTCACTAACCTGATCTGATTTTGATAGGAGATCTAATAGGTGCATACTGATGATAAATAGAACTGGTTCTTGCTATACTAGAATAGAGGAAGGACAAAAAGTCTGACGGCCGGTGCAATTTGAGTATCAAAGCGTTGCACTATAGAGGTAAGATTAAAGCAGTAGATTGACTTGATAAACATCAAGTCTTCACTTTATAGTACAGCAAAATCTACTTTCTTGCATCCAATCCACTTTGCTTACTAAAAAAATGCCTCTCCTTACCCAAGTTTCCAATGAAGACCAAATTTCTTAGGATAATGCTACCATTGATACGGCTTCCGATTTTAGACTGTCATGACTGGAACTTCTGAGGGTAGAAAATCCGCAGCTTAGCGAACTATGCTTCCTTGTTTACTTTATCCTTACTGATGGATAGCGCTACTTGAGAGAAGAAGCTACTGAAGAAAGAAAAATTAATGAGAAAAAGTGGACAATATTTAGGAGTGCTAGGCTGCCGGAGTTGCTACACGATTCCAAGATGCTGCACGTATTATGGAATGTTGGTTTTTTCTAACCAACTGAAAGCTTCCACGTAAATAGTGGATGGCTAAGTTCTTTACCTAACCGCATAACAGTCCATTTCTCTGTTCTATTGCATAACAAACTTAATGTCATATATCTGTTGGTAACAGATATTAAGACCATGACAACATTGTAGATAAGAAATTAAACCAAGGCTGCCTTCATCCTTGAGCATAAAGATCATCCCCATTATTGTATCCCAATAATTGTCGACAACAGTAAAGAATGTTATCCGGTGAACTTCCCTTGAGAGCTTGATCCTTGGCGTAGGATCAGTGTAATGGAAGTCAAGTAGAAGTCCATCCCTTTCAGTCGTGCCTTATTGAAATATTACCTATCGTTCTTGTACTTTTGCTATTATAACAATCGTAGTCTTTAGGAGTTATTTGGTTCCATTTCTGTTTTTTTATTTTTGATTTTTGATTTTTTTTTTCTATTTTTGGTTTTTTCTTAAGAAAATAAAAATGTTTGGTTGAAATTTGTAATATAAAAATTGAAATAAAAAATCTTTGATTGAAATTTATAATAAAAAACTAAAAACAAAAATATGCTTGGTTTTATCATCCTGTTTTTATTTTTGTAATTATACTCTTATGTCAATAATTTTAATATAATACATTATATTTTTAAATTAATTATCATTATAGCTAAAATTAAAATATATGCAAACTAAATATAATTATAAATTACACATTAATTGTAGTCATTCTAATCAAAAAACTATGCTCATATTTTAATTCTTAAAAACATAATAGTACTATCATTTCCAAAAAGAAACATAAATCAATTAGAAATAATATAATCATTTCACATTTATCTAGCAATTTTATCTCGTTTTTAAGACATACTTCAAAGTTGTGTTAGAGTGATATTATACTTCACTTGAAAACTTGCATCTTTATTTTCACTTTTCCTAATTTGTTCTTCTTTTTGAGCACAACTATCAAATAATTCATCGCTTTGTTCGTACATTCTAATATAATTGTGTATAACACAACAAGCAATTACGTTGTATTTTTGTTTCTTCATATCATAACTCTGCATGTTTTTAAGTATAGGTAATCTTGCTTTTAAAACGCCATAACTCTGCATCTTTCAGTAATATTTCTTAATGAAGAATGCCTGCAATTAAACAATTTTTGTAGACCTTAAGGTCTTCCTTAGCCTCTATAATCTCTCAAATGATATCTTTTATATTGGTATGGTGAAAGAAATCAGGCATATTAGTGTAGCCTAAATTAACCAAATAATACTTACCTAATATATAAAGAACAATATACTAACAAAAAGATATTAAAAATGAATCATAATTACTACTTATTTAAAATAATATAATACCTTGTGGAGCTATAGGAAATTGATTCGTTGGAATTGTCATTGTTTTTAAAAGAACTCGAGAGTTATTTGCAGTATTTTCCCATCTAGCCATTACATATGTAAAAAGCATGTTAAATGAGCAACAATAGATAATATTTTGTTTGGATTAATTCTTTTGCCGCTGTATAGTATTTGTTCATCAGTCAAAACATGTGCATCAATATGTGTACCATTTATTACTCCCATAAAATCTTAAAAATTAAAATATATATTAAAATAATTATTAATCATAAGGATAATTAAAATAGTTATTAAATATATGAATGTACCTAAAAATATGGAAATAATTTTGAATTATGTTGAATCTCAAGCAGTGTATTAGCAAAAGATGATGGAGTAATGACTCTTTTTGCAAGACGATTAATTGCATATAAGACTTTACAAAAGTACTTTGAAATTGTCTAGGTCAAATGTTGAAAACGTTCTGCATTGACTCTAGTTGTCTCACTGTGCCTATAATCATCAAGAAAATTGCTACTTATTCCTCCAAAGTCATATGACTTGTTGCGTTTAAGCCTCATAAACTCCTCAACTTATCACATAAGCTCAAGAGGATTATCTTTCTTATTTTTAAGTTTTCATAAATCTTTGTATGATTCCTATTCAAAAGTTCTAATGTCCAATCATAACCTGGTAAAATAGAAGTTCTACATGGTTGCTTTTGTAAATGAAAATATTTGTTTTCTTCCCCAGCTAAAGAAATAATGATTATCTTCTTCTGTTCATCGTCAGAATCTAATTCAAAATCTGATAAGAAATCCATGTATCTATAATGACAACGTTAAATAATTAATAAAACATTCAATCATAAAGTTTAACCAAATGTCGACAAAATATTCGTACAAAATATAAACTTAACATTAAGTCAAATATTCGTACAAAACACAAACTTAAAATGTTCAAATTATGGAATAGTGTTTAAAATAAAAAGTGCCAAATTAACAAGAATTCAATATGCAATAATATGAAAATATAACTAAAGTGACATAATCCAATCCAGCTTCCTTGTATCTGTCATCTTCATCAAAATATCCTATAAAGTGGAGAATCATGTAAAGCCATTATAGCTTTTCTGTATTGTACATCATCAACACCCTATTCATTTAAGGAATTCATACATTCTATCATTATATTAGACTCTTGAGATCTATTATCCGCAGTGGATGATGTTTCACTCAGTTTTTTCTTAAGTAAATCATTCTTCCTTTTTGATTGTTCACTAAGTATAAGCAAGACCTCTTCTTCAATGTTAGAATGTGTCTTCTTTGCCTTCTTATTCTTAGGAGATTTCTTTCTCTTAGATGGAGAACTTATATCTTGATCTTATTTTTCATTATACGAGTAATCTTCATCAATATCATTTCCATATTCCTCTTCTATACTATCTGATAGAGATTTAGTTTATGGATGTGCATGCACACCAATTGCAGTAATATCTCCAAAAATATGACACAAGTCTGAAAATTTCTGACATTCTTTTTTTTCTTGAATCTATGAGCCATTTTATGCACCTATAATGATGAAAAAGGAATATGAGAATAAATATTATACAATATGATATATTAATAAAACAAAGACATATTTTACCTTAAATAGATTTTTCCGACATTCGTTTGTAGCATTAACTTCACCAGTAAAGGATTTGTAACTGATTCCTATTTTTTTGAGTAAGTTCTTGAAATTTTTTAATCTAGCCCTTAATCTATTATACTTCTTCTTCAATTGAATATCAGTATACTCCTTATTTAATTTTGTTTGAAGCCCTACCTTAATATTCTTCCAACCAGATTTGGAAAAGGTAGTAGTTGTGCAATTTTCCTTCTTCACTTCCTTAACCATCAAGGCGATTAAATACATATCTATGGTATCATTCTATACTCCATCTTTTTTCATTTATTTAGACACAATCATTGGAATCATTCATATTGTTCAAACCTTCCATCATTAAATGTAATCACATATAAGTGATATCAATCACAACAATTTATACAAAATATTAAATGCTAAACATGGTTCAAAATAAACATGGGACAAATACAACAATTTATGCAAAATATTAAATACTAAATGTAGTTCAAAATAAACATGAGATAACTATATTAAATGCTAAACTACATACAAGTGCATGGAAATGATATAATAAAAATAATGGTGTAAATTTGATTCTATAACATAAAAATAAAGGTGTAAATTACAAAATGGAACGATTGTCTTTCTACAAATAAAATAGATACACTCTAAACTAAATAAAGAAGTAAAAAAAAATGTGGGAGGCAACTTTTTTTTTTTCAGAAGATTGCATCACTATAATTACATACAAATGCACAGATTGGGGTAAGCTTCAAAATCTCTACTCCCAGGTAACACCTAAACTTACTTGCTTTTATTCATGAGTGTAGATGTACTTACGGGTCGGGTGGACAAAAGTAAATCATTTTGAAATTAACAATAGGTCGTTTTGAAATGTTGAATGCCCCAACTAAAGCATTTTCAAATTAAATAGCAAAGAAAAATTGTAATATAGAATAGTCGGCATAATCTACAAGAGAAGCATATATTGCAAGTTCAAGTTGGTCACGATCTTTGCATCCCTTGTTTACTCATTCTATTCATTATTTGTGATGCCTCATTTAATCTATTTGCTCTCTCATATAAATTGGTAACAACAAGATATAACTCCTTTTTGTATATGTTTGGATCAGAATCCAGCCTCTCAAAAAGGGACTCTATCATTGAAAAATCTAGTTTAGCTCCATAAATACTCAGTATTTGGAAGTGAACTTCATGTAGGAAAACATACCTTTTTTCCAACATTTCCTTATACAAAGCATCTGTCTTCTCAAATTCCCACAATTTCCCATAGGCATCTAAGGCCAAAGCAATCAAATCAGAGTTAGGGAAATATCTAGCTCCTCTCATCTTCTAAAAACCTCAATGGCATTTGCATGTTTTTTGTTCCTAGAGAAAAGATCAATCATGCGTCCTAAGACAGATATCCTCTGCGATATTAAAAGCCTGAAGAAAAACCCAAGTGGCCTCCTCTATCCGACCAGCTCTGGCAAGAATTCTAATAACAGTCTCCCTATTAATAGTGACTGGACGTTTGAGGTGGTGACGCAAATGCTTCGCATAACCAACCAAGCCTGCCCTCTCATAAGCAACAATCATTGTCTGATATAAAACTTTATCAATCTCGAACCCTAAAATTTTCAACTTTTGAAATAACATTACTTAAATGAGGGTAATAATGCATGGAATGACTATCTTTTTGAGTACCTACTAGATTATTTTGCTAACCCATTCATAGCTAAGTATGGGTGGATCAACAATGAAGAGCTTGACACCTTTGTAGTTCTAAAGCTATCCCTGAGTATTGTCTGGTGAGAAACACAAGAAGGGCCTCTCTCGTGAAACAAAATAGTGTTGATGAATTAATGAATTAATTTTAATTATGCCACAATAATATGTGCATGTTATTGTAGCATAACTTTCACTTCTCTTGCGTGAGTATGAAGAAGAGAAGGTGATGGATGTGTTTATGTTTCAACGCAAATAAACATGCACATATTACGCAAATAACAACAATATTTGTCAAGCAACAGGTTAGAAACACACATAAGTAGATTAGAAAACAAACCTGGAAATCGCAAATGACAGAAATTGTAGACTGCAGAAAATGCAGAAGATGGCAAAAGACACAGAGACTAAGAAGGCGATGATGATGATAGATTTTTCGTTGATTTCTATATGCAGAGACCTTTTAACACAAGTGACAGAAATAACTCAAAAGCAAACTCAAGCAACGAAAAAAAATAGGAAACAAGTATAATTGGAGAAATAGTAAAAGAGGCTCAAGATGTAGAACATAATACAGTCGACATAGGGAAACTCATTTTTTTGAAATATAAAAACCTATTCTAAAAAATACATGAAAATGTCTTTTTTACGTTTTAAAAAAATTGTTGTCATTTTTTTAATTTTTAACAAAAAAAAACGAAAACAACTTCAACCAAAACAAGTTTTCAGGGATTGTTTTATTTTTTACGAAAAAAAAAACGACAAACCAAAAAACAAACGAAACCAAACACCCCCTTAGTTGATAACCAAATTATATCTCAATTTTGATTCATAAGATAGTTAATAACCAAACCATATTTCAATTTTGATTCTTAAGACCTTAGACACGATAGTTAAATCGAACTAAATAAACATGTTAGCTCTGAATTTCTAACAAAACAAAATTCTAGGTATTGCATCTATAGAAACTAATGAAAAATGATTGTGAAAGAAGCAAATTGAACAAAATTAGTTATAAGAAACAAGGCATAAAATAAACATTATAACAAATCCTTATATAATACTATTAATTGTCTCAAAATTTTATAATTAATTTACATAATATGATAAAATTTAGGAATATCAAATGGGAATTCATTAATTCTTTAATTTTTAAAATCATTTTTGACAGTTTCTCAATTCTATATCATTAAAACATTAGTTTCTAAAAATAATTCAAATGAAATAATGAAAAAAGTCTATGTTTAAGAGTCAAGCATTCAAAACTTTAATCTAATTCTAATGAATTGTGAATTTGAAAGCATGAAACCTTAGTATATGAAGACTCTGATATAAACACCCCAACTCTAAGTTTAAAGCACATGCCTAATTATAATTAAGTTATGATTTTTCATTAAAGAAGGTTTTTTTTTGTTCACTAATGTTTCCAAAATATGTGTTTTAAAGGCAAATACTAGGTAAAAAAATTAATATAGTGTTCAAAGAACCAAGTATGAATAAAGATGGATACTTTTTGTTCAAAATGGAGCCTAGTGAGAGAGAATATGGCTTCTCTCTACGATTTCAAGTTGTATTCTCTTCTTTAGTGCCTCTAATATAATGGATCCTTTGAAGACTTATATGTTCAACTTGTTGGTATTTTGGTCTTCTACTTTGGTTCCCTTGCTTTCATTTTGACTCCAAATCTACTTCCTTCTCCTTCTTTTGGCTGCTTTACATTTTAATCACTTCTTATGTTCTATCCTTCTTCACTCACAAGCTTACTTTGTTTGATCTCCTAAGCCATTTCTTCTACTGTTAAGGTTTACTCGAATTATTTGATTTCAGCTAGTTGAAGATTTTAAAGGCAGTTTGGTCTTTTCTCTTTTTAATCTTCTCCAACTTTTATTTTTTAAAAACTATTCTACAATGCTAATTCGAAACCTTTTCTCCTGATCTTTTATTTGTCCTTCTTTCTTGCTATATGACCTTTGAACTTCCAAATCTTAGATAGTTTACCTTGCTTAGAGCACATTTTCCACCCTTGCCTTCTTTCCCTCAAGTTGCTACTAGCACTTCAAGTAAGGCTTCCCCTTTTACTTCGTAACTAAACTCTCCTTCTTTGGCTAATGGAACTTTAGATTATCTTACTACAACTGCTTATGGTTATGGTTTACTCTCTAATTCTCCTATTGGCCCCACTAAAAGAATTTGGTGTCATCTTGTAAGAGACTCGTCGTCTCCCATTTTGAATCTCTATTATTTTCCTTCTTGTAAGGAAGGCCAAACCATGGTTCAATCTCCTAAGCCATTTTTAATGCAAGGGGATGTTAAACAGAATTCTAGTCTTGATTGTTTTTTCTTTGATGGAAGGTTTGCTTTTCCAATAATGCATGCATAGACTAACTTTCACTGGAGGCAAATGGGTTTAGTTAAAAATATCATCAATCTATAAGGGCCTTTCAACTTTAAATTTGGTTCATTGGAAGAGGCATATAAGGTACTAGAGTCTGGCCCTTGACATATGAATACAAAGATGGTCCCCTAGTGTTAAGCTAAATTAAGTGAAGCTTAATCACGTTCCTTTTTAGATCAATATTTATAATATTCCTCTTAGATATTGGTCCACAACTAGTTTATTGGCCATCTATTATGTATGGGTGAACATATAACTTCTATGAAAAGAATTGGCTCTTTTAGACTATGTATGCAAGTTGATATTCTCAAGAGCTACCAGATGTAATCCTTATTCTGCATTTAAATGAACATAAAGTATTGGTGGAGGATACGGTGCAAGTTACTTATCATTGGAAGCCAACCACTGCTCATCAAAGGAAAGAATGGTGGAGGATAGGAAGGATTTTCCATAACAGAGACTATAATGAATTAATGGGAATGGAACTTAAAAGCTTCAACTCAAAACATGGGATAGTTAGGAAAGAGCTAGCTTCTTTGTATAATTCTAAGGACTAAGTTATTGACATTATTGGTGATTCAATTCTTATGGGGGATATTGTCATCCCTTTTGATCTAAAATTTAATGACCATCTGGTGATTAATCATCCTAATGCTTCTAATTTTGATAATTCCAAATTGATTCCATTAGAAAAGGAATTCACCTCAAATCGAAGTCCAACGGTTTCTGACTCTGCAATTCCTAAGCTAAACACATAAACTCATTCCACTTTAGGCAATAAATGGAGATGGGCTTAACTAGAACTTTTACATTTAATGTTTTCACACACTTTATTAAAAGAAGATTTGGAAGGAAGGCTAAGAACAAGGACGGCCTTAAGGTTAACTCCCCTAGCCCTCTTAAATGTTAATCTTAACTTGGAATCAAAAGGGGAATAATAACTCCAATAAGCAACAGGTTGTAACTGTCTATCTTTCTTCTACTAAACCTATGATTTTTGGTCTTTTGAAAACCAATTAAGAATACTCAATACAAGGAACTTTAGTTTATCAAGAAAGGATCATAAGTTATTATAAATTATTATGCCCATCATAAAAGAAGAAATGTTATTTTTAATCTGAATACAATAAAAGCTTTTGACATTGTTATTAATAAATAGGTTATTTAGCTATTCACTGCTTATCATTCATTTATACTTTTAATCTTTGATTCTAGAGAACTAATCTCTAGAATGATCATGTAAGTAAAGGTGCTAATATGTTTATTCTTTGAATTTTTCTTAGACAGTTTAATATAGTCTTTTTCCTACAAATCTGAAGGTGAAAATTACTATAAAATTCCTTACAATGACCTCATATCATGACTGGCTAATATAGAAGTGACAGATAAAAATTATAAGGGAAATAGTTCACATGGAGTAATAAATAACGAGGGAATCGATTTACGAGCACAAAAAGTGATATGGTACTTATTAACCAACAATAGTTGATTCAATTTCGTAAGAATTTGGAAAAATTTAATAACTGCTTATGCTCTGGTCAGTCACCTATTGATAGTGCTAACATTAATGCTCCTTTTAAGTTTATAAACTATTTTGTTAATATGGAGGGATTCTATGAAGCATAAAGGAAGGATTGGATAAGGTGATTAAGGGATTTAAATAATACAAATGCTTTAGGAAACTTCAGTTTATCAAATCATGACTCAAAGCATTGCATTTGAAACTCGTAAGGAATAAATGTTTAGACGTCATTGAAAATAAGAATAAACTTGTTGAAGCTCCATTTCAACTCTACATGGACCTAAAAAATTTAGCTAATATTAAGGATTAGAAACTTTCTTTATGCAGTTATATAAGTTCCATGATGTTAGGACTTTTCTCCTTAAATAGAAATCTAGAGTTTAATGGTTGAAGGAGGGTGACAAAAGTTTTTCCTGCTTCTTTAAAGCTATTCTTGTTAGAAGGAACTCCAATAAAATATTTTTCTTATACAAGGAAGGATGGGAAAAAGGTGAAGGGACAAATGGCATTGAAAGAGCTAGCGTATAATTACTTCCAAGAAGTCCTTTTATTTTGCATCTTATATTACTACAATCCCATCTCTTAAAGCTTTTATCTCAAAGTTTATAAATGAAAATTAGACAATGCCAATTAGAATCAGGGTCGACCCTTGGCAAGAGCAAGGTGGGCACCTACCCAAGGCCTATCCTTATAAATGATAAAATAAGGCCTATTTTTATCCTTATAAAAATAAAATGAAATAAAATAGGGCCTACTCTTGACCTCATAAAGAACAACAAAAAGGGCCCATATTTTGTTTATTTTTATTCTATATGAGGGCCCAAAAATAGACAAAAATAGGATTTTTTTTACTTTACCCAGGGCCTATAAAATATTAGGAACGACCCTGGTTGGAATTCAAGAGATTAAGGATAACATTTTTAGTTTTAATCCTAATAAGGCCCTAGGTTTTGATGGGATTAAACATTTACTTCTTTGAAGTCCTAGCATCTCATTAAGCATCAATTCTATCAAGTTACATAGGAATTAGATTAGGTAAGCTTCTTAAGTAATTTAACAGAAACTCCATTTATTTAGTCCCCAAGTCCCATAATCCAAGTTCACTCAAGGAGTTTAGATCTATTTCATATTGAAACAATCTTTATAAAACCAACTCTAAGATCATTGGTATAAGGCTTAATGTTGTCATTGATTCCCTGATTTGTAAATCATAAGGGGCATTCATTAAAGGTAAAAACATTAAGGACAACATTCTTTTCTTTTAGGAAATCTTTAAAGGATACCAAAGCAAAAGTTAACAAATGTGCAAAGCAAAGAATTTTTAATATAAAGTCCTCTCATTCTTTCAAATAAAGTTTTGACGAACATTATGGGATGTTTAATTCTTAATTGCATTAGTCAAATTAAGATTGAGCATTTTAAGGTGTTAAACTCATGTTTTTAGGTAATTGGTTGACTTATATAGGTTAATGGTCAACCAATATTTATTAAAGCTGTTAAATTTGATAATACCATGAGTTTGTTATAACATTGGTTAACGCACTGGTAGATCAATGTGCCATGTTGGTCTATCAATATGCCTACTAGTCAACTAGTATGCTATACTAGTCAATTAGTGTTCCATATTTATCCATTTTGATGATTTGTTCTTGGCTCAAACGATTATTAATGGTCCTAAAACAACATATGTATATGTATGTGTGTGTGTGTGTGTGTGTGTGTTTTCTCATTAGTTTTGGCATCAAGAAGGTTTAGAGTGTCTTATACACATATTTCAAAGTGTTTATTTTAATCATTTGAGAGTGAAGAACTCTGAGTTGTAATATTTTCATCCTTATTTACTTTGATTATAATCAGGTTATTGCAATTATGACTCCAATAGTAAGAAGATGCATATCGTGAAGTAGAATATATTCAAAGAAGATGATTCAAACCTACACATAAGTTTGACTATGATAAAAGTGAACATTACGAATTTTGATAAAGGACTTATTTTTGTATATAATGATAACTCTACTGATATTTATTGCAGCATCTAAAGTTGTAGGCATTGACCCATAACAACTCAAGCTTGCATTGTTTCCATATGTTGGATCTTATGGAGACCAAGTTTTTACTAGGGAAAAATGGAATTTCCTGTAATGATGGAGACATATCTCATGCAAATAACAAAGTTAATTAGATTTATATCATCTGTATACCTCCTGCACATAATTTCATAGTTAACATAATTTTATTATATGCTATCAAAGGTGAGATTACAGTTCAAATAAGAGATATTGTAGATTTAGAAATATATTTTGGATGGTGTCACAGGTGCTAGAAAATTGAGCCCATCTTTCCAATTATAAGCAATTGAAGCAGTAACAAACCTATTATTACGACAAAACCATTTAAATTATAATATATATAAAAATAAAAAATTAATCTAAGTCCACATCTACCATTGAAATTTTATAATAATATAATTATATATCAACTTATACTTGAAATATTCACCATTGGAACTATTTCCATCTCCTTTTAGTCATGGTGAATTAGAAAACAAGTGAACTAGTTAATCCTAATTACTTGACAACCTAAGTTAAGCACTAAAGGTTTAGTTTAGTAATAACTTTAAGAATTAAAGACATTTATTAAACTAAGAACAAGAAGTTATATTTAATTTAGTCAAGTGTCCTTTTTAGGATCTAATAATTTCTAATTCTGAAATTCATTAGATCCTAGTTGTTTCACATATTATAGTGATTAAAAGTTACAGATTTAATATCTAATCCAGTAATGTATTATAACAAATAATAAACTAGCATAGTAAGGTTAAAGATAAGAACTTTTTCTAATAAAGAAATTAGTAGATCACTTGAAATATGTACCAAGTAACCAAGTAATTGGAATTCTATAACCTACATTGACCATTTAAATACTCAGCAATCTCTTTACTCAATTAATCACCTCATCAATTATTATTATAATGTCTCAAAAATATTTTGTTAGTAAATGTGATAGATTTAAATGTTAATATACATGTCTAATGTTCAAACATAACCCACAATTTACATTCATCAAAAGTACCATTTTGTCCACCGTACACTCATCATATTCCTCTTCTCATAAAACCATTTAACTAATTTGATTTAAATGCCCTACTAACCCCTAAAGTTAGATAAGATACTCAATTTTAGGCTTAGGGTCACATGATGGGTTCCAATGAAAGAAACAAAGATATTAAATTGGGTTAGCAATTTAGGTTGATGAGTTAAATTAAATATGACCTTTATGATTTTCATATGTACGTATATTAATTTAATCTTGAAATAATTCAAATCATGTTTTAGAGATACATCCATATAAAAGATCATCACTGTTGTGTGATTTTTACTACTAAAGTTTTCTTTCTCATAATATATTACTTACAACTTAATGCTAGTGAACCTAGCATTTGTTAGTAATACATAAGTAAACAGAGTATTTATCTCACAAGGAAGTAGTAAAAATTCAGTAAACTCTCCTACTAATTACCTGGTCAAATAAAACAAAAGGATTTGTTTTAGTGATGGAAAATTAAATTGAAAACTAAACCTAAACCTAGGTAGAGTAAAAAATATTGGAGAAAGAACAAAGTACATAATTAATTGAAGAAAATATATATGAATTTCTTCTAGATAATATCATATTTGTATTCATAAATCAATTTATTAAGAAGGTTTTATAATTTAAGCTAGTAAAATTTCATAAAATATGAAATTTCACTCTACCTATATTTGAGTTGATTAACCCATATCTATAATAAGTTAAAATGTGAAAAGTATTATTTTCTATAAATTTCTATGAAATATTTAACCTTGATAAAAGAGAGAAGAAGTATGTCTATCTCTAACACCCCCATTTAACTCCTAATATCTAACTTGTGGTTCACTCATAAACAGGTTTTCTTGAATTAATATCATATTTAATCATTAGTAGAATTAAATCTACATTAAGCACATCTAAAGACATTTCCTAAAATAAGTCTTACTTTATCAATAAACTTGAATTAATTTTTCAAAGAAAAATACTAAGTTTCCCTCCTATATGGAAATATGAAATAATCAGCCACCTGTCATGTTTAAAGAAACAAAAATGACAAAAGAAACAAATAAAATAAAAAGTAGAAGAGTTATAGAGTTGATGTTAATATTCTAATGCAAGCTTTAAGTTGTTCGGATGATTATGATCTTCCTTTCTGTTAAAAATAATTGCTTCATGCTCTTATAAGGTGTTCCTCTCTTCCTTGGTGGCTAACACTAAACCTTTATATTTTTGTTTCTCAAAATTCTCAAAAATACAAAAGTTGTAGGTCTCTTTCCTAATTTTTAGTGACCACTTGAATCCTCTTAACCGGAGCTCAAAGGAGAAAGTTATTACCAAATTATAAAACAATATCACAATTATGTTTTTGAACTTTCTAGAGAGGCACATGACATACATATATCTTCGGCCTCATATCTTTCCATAACTTTCTAGATATGGACAAATTGAGACATCTATGTGCATTGGGTTATATTGCTCTTTAAAAATTCTCTTCTTCGCATGGTCTCCTTCTAAGTCGCGTCTTCATCTTTAAGTATTAAATGAAATAGGTTGGCATAAAATTGTGCCAGGCTATATTAAGTCAGGAATTGTGTTTTCTTTATTTTTTTTCTCTTTAAATCTTTTCCAATTCTTGATAAAGATCATCCTAAGGAAAAATCTTTAATAATCATCTAAAGGAAATAGTGGGATTAAAGTACAACTTGAAGAAATTCAAGTTTCACAAAATGACATTGAGCCTGAAAAGGAGATTGAAGCAAGCTCACAAACTGTTGATGAGCAGCCTTCAACAACACAAAGCCTACATAGATTTGATAGGATTCGTCATGGGCTCGAGAGATATAGATTTCTTGTAACTGATGATGATAATGTGATGCTCATCGATCATAATGAGCCCACAACCTATCAAGAAGCTATGGAAAGTCCAGAATCTGCTAAATGGTTAGAGGCCATGAAAGCAGA
>JANZLC010000008.1:33213934-33234218 GCA_026413385.1 Erythroxylum gracilipes
CACGAAGAGAGAAGAGAGAAATTCTAAAAAAAACAATATCAAGTGGCTTCAAGAAGGAAGGTGTCGTGGAGAGCACTGAGGAAGCTTCCTTAAATGCCAAATGTCACTCTTATACTAATCCTTCCCATTTAAGCATTTTTAATTCCAATTGCTAACACTTGACACTTGTCCCATTAATTCTCATAACCATTGGCCCATAATTCAATTCCAGAAAAATATACCCAATAGTACAGTGTCATTGGGTAGCAATTTTTGCTACCGAAAATCGACCGATTCGCCAATTGGCGATTTTCTCGGTCCGGGAATTTTCTCCGGAAAAATCCAGAAAAATTTCTAAAAATCCCTTAAAATAGAAAATAATTTATGGCGCACTCAGAATAATTTTTCAAACCCATTAACCATATTAAACCCAATAACATGGTCTTAGGTACCCCAACCGGGAATATCATGTATGCATGTCCAGTAATTTCATGTGCACATTTGTGACTGTGTAACAATTCTATTATGCATGAACAGTCCTATATCCTCCTAATCTAGCCTATCCTATACCAAATTACCATTTTACCCATTCAATTGAGGGTGGGATGTTACAGATACCATGATCGGTATTATAGAACAGGAGAGACTTATGCCTTAATAATAGGAAACACCGAAGTGTCAGTAACAAGAGACACTAACGTGTTAACAACAGAAGACACCGAAGTGTCATAGAAGCAACTGCAGACCCTTCTAGGCATGTCTATTTACCCACACCTAGGTCTTAACAATTTAAAAACAAAACAGGTCCATTTCAAAATTCTCAAGTGAGGAACATATTGCAAAACTTACAAATTTTTTCAACTTGACATATTCATAGGTTTCCAAACAAACTAACATGTCATACAATATCCAAACTCTCATTCTTTCATATAACAAATTCCAGACGTGAACATTTGGTAAACAACAATTCATGCTTAATGAATTCAGATGACAATGAAACTTGGTGGAGAGGAAGAGAAATGTGTAAGGAGTTTTTGGTCCAAATTCCAAGTCAATCGGAGGTCCAGAGAAGAAGTTATGATCAAAAGAGTGAAGGGTGTTCAAAGTTGTCAAACAATAGGATACCTCCACTGTCACGATCGTGCTTGTGCACAATCGTTCACTTCCAATTGATCCTCCTTTGTCACGATCGTGCAACCCTAGGGTATTTTTTTGGTTCGAAAGGTTCAAAAAATCCCTCGAAAACTCAAATTGGGATTACTGTCAGCTATCTTTCGCGAAGGTCATGATCGTGGCCCTTAGTGGCATGATCGTTGCTGGGAGTTTTTTCTTTTGTCCCGATCGTGGCCTATAATGACACAATCATGGCTCCCTGCACCTGCTTCTGTCACGATCGTGGCATATTGCCCATGATCGTGGCTTCTTGCTTTTTCTTCTATCACAATCTTGGCATATTTCCCACAATCGTGGCTTTGGATTATTTCCCGGGTCTTCTCTGAATTTCCTCCAATTTACTCGAAACATTAACAAACACATCAAAG
The DNA here is from genome assembly GCA_026413385.1 of Erythroxylum gracilipes. Taxonomy (NCBI): domain Eukaryota; kingdom Viridiplantae; phylum Streptophyta; class Magnoliopsida; order Malpighiales; family Erythroxylaceae; genus Erythroxylum; species Erythroxylum gracilipes. The sequence continues at coordinate 33,215,455 of JANZLC010000008.1, forward strand.
CACCTCATAAATATAAAATTGAAGCTCAACATCATATTCCAATCCACAAAACACTTAAAACACAAATATTTACTAACTAATACAATTCTAACCTAAACAATCAAATTAGCAACTAGACACACACTAAACTACCCACAAATAGTTGATGAAATCTACACCTATCACCTGGGTTAGCTCCCGAGTCTTCTCATAATCTTCTCCATTTTCCACCCTTTGCCTTGAAACATTAGCAAGCACATCAAAGCACCTCAAAAATATAAAATCTAAACTCAAAAGCATGCTCTAACCTATAAAACACTTAAAACACAAATATCTACTAACTAACACGATTCTAACCTCTGCACTAAACAATCAAATTAAGAACTAAGTACAAACTAAACTACCCACAAAAACACGATGCAAGCTACAAAAATCACTAGGCAACCTTAAAGCAATAAGTTGGTAATGTAAAATTCAACTCAAGCATTTACATTATAGAAATATTAAAAATGTAAAATTATGGATTCTTAGAATAGGTGTAGCACCCCACTCTCGTAAGACATATACCCGACATCTATGGTGATATTCGAGTACGTACCCCACAAGAGTGGCATGCTAAAATGATCAATCAGTCAAAATTCATTACAAAACTTTTGTTTGTTTATAACAAGGTACACGAAAGAGAAAAAAATCACTAATCAAATTGGCCCATGTCATTTAAAAACATTTCCATTTACAAGTTACAATTATTACAAACACAAGAATTCAACAATAATTTGGGTCCATTTCAGATACAAAACACTTAAAATTATAAAGTCATTTCATTACCAAATCATTTACAAATACTTTGTACAATTTTTGCGGAACATAATTCAAAAATAAAATCAATGAAGACATATGTAGGTGCAAACTAATCCCGACCCCTAATCCATGTCAAACCTCAGTGGTTGAACTCCAATTGATCTAATTGGATAACTCTTCTGAACCTGAAAAGCCACGTTGTAATTTTTGATAAGTTTTGCAAACTCCGTAAGTGAACCATCATTGATGATTTCACCGGATCACATACACACATCACATATATTACAGATATTCATTTAGAACATATAAATATTTCTAATATTCACATAACATGGCATCTCATGTGATCATACAATTCACGTAGCTAAGTATAGCAACGGTTCATATCTATGTATCACTCATTCCAGCTTTGCAAATCATTCAAGGAATTTTAGTCTTATATGAATGTTATATGCATGAGACTCACATTCATTCTTATTGTTGTGATTGAGTGCCTATCACATACTTATACAAATACTGGCCCATAGGGCTCAATCAGAACAGAATCACGGAGCATAGCTCTATGTGCAGACACACATATCACGGAGCAAAGCTCTACGTGCAGAACATATATCACAGAGCAAAGCTCTATATGGAAGCACTTCATACTAGCTACTCAAGTCACAAAGACTTTATCTGAGCATGAATTTTATAAAATGCATCAAATACTGATTATGTCATATCAAACAATCACATATGATATTCAATCAGAAACTCGTAGTCATCAGACCTAAGTTCGGTATTCAACATTCATTGAGAATTCACATATGATATTCGATCAGAAACTAATAATCATCGAACCTAGTCTGGCATTCAACATTCATTAAGAATTCACAAATCATAAAGGATTTCACAATAAATCAGAACAATTCCAATGTATCAAATACTAATTATGGCATATATGGCAATCACATATGATGCTCAAACAAAATTCATAATCATCGAACCTAAGTCTGGCATTCAAATTTCGTTGAGAATTCACGTAACATTCAGAATTTCATAGCAATCAAAGTCACAATCAAAGCACTTCCAATATAGGCTCAATTATTGATCTCCTCAGACAATTTAAGTCCGGAATTCATAGACAAAGTGCAAATAGTTTGATAATATTGGAAGCTAACAAAACAAATCAAATCAATCCTAGGAAATCATCTAGGTTGACTCAAAATATGCTCCAATAAGCTATTGCCTAGATGGTCCAGCAATGTCTGACTGGCATCCAATAAGCTCCTCTATATCATACAAAACACATTCACAGATATCACATTTTTGCATAAATACACAAGTGGTTCTTTTATGCACACGTACTTATAAAATATGCACAATGCATGTTCAATGACAATTCCGGGGTACACTATGCGGTTCTTATCAACAAATCATTCAGATATCAAAGCCCTGATTAATACCATGTATAATTACAATCGGATTGTACAAAACAATGTCGAACACTTTCATAACTTCATTGACCACTTCAGATTTTTCCTATAATACATATTCGGGTCAACTTTTCATACTAAATCTGATAAGGTAAATGACCAAATTAGATAAAACTTCCTTCTGTAAAGTTGTTCTCCCATTTCTTAACTTTCTAAAGACATAAAAATCATTTAATTTGGTTCAATATACGAAAAGATATACTCAAAATATTTTAGACGGTTCATAAGTTTCAGTAGAGTTCTTACCTCAACTTGCAACCAAAAATTGAAAATCTTAGAGACAGAATTAAAACTCCATTTCTTCATAATTGTATCCCTATGTCTCTAGTTTACGTCAAATCAAAAATCACCCAATTTGGATAACTACAGAGAAAGTTATGGTCAAAATACTAAAGTATATTCGAGCTGTCAAGGGAGGGACTTCGCCGCGGCGAGAACAAAAATGGAGGCCGCGACGAATAGTCCATAAACCAGTTTTCTCGGAATTTTTTACAATGGTAGCTGCGGCGAACTTAAGGGTGTGTCGCGTGCCGCGATAAATAAAAAAGAATTAGCTGTGGCGAGATAACGTTGGTCGCGACGTATGTTTACAGAAACTCGTCTTCCTTATTTTCCAAAATTTCCAAAACTACTGTAATTTTTTCGAAACTTAATCTCACATTACATAACTCCAATAACTTGCAACCAACTCCTCTAACTCATTTGAAACACAACTAAAAAATCAAGCTTATAATCAGGCACTAAAAAAAACGATGCATGCATGTACAGTGACAACAACCCATTTTCGGTTTCCTCTAAACCATGACAGAGTATATACATCTTCCAAACTAGAGTCCATTCAACACCATTTTAAACAAATCTTAACTCTCACAGTAATAATCTAATCTATTTAACACTGAAACCAAACTTCACAATTTCATGCATACATGTTCTCATGTCTAACACTAACCCATCATCAAAATCATTTTGCAAAACTCACTAAAGCTCAAGACATAAGTTACTTGAGTTTGTAACCAAATTCCTGCAGTAAAACTGACAAATAAGATTTTGGTGGTGAGTGAAACTAGGGAGAACTTGGTGATGGATATTTTCGGTGAAGACCAAGGCCATTCTGAAGATGTTCTAACCTTTCTTTACTAAACATTTAGCTACGTGTATTCTTTGCATAAGATACACGTGTCTCCCAAATAAGACTGCCACATGTCATCATGCATGTGATCCATTTGCATCATCTTCAATATTTTTCTTTAGTCCAAAAATTACACCAAATTCTCTAAAATTCACCAAAATTTCTGAAATACCCGAAATATTACCAAAATTGTCAAATAACATTTTAATCGCATTAATAACTCAATTATACCCGGAAAATGTTATGAATGCATGTACAATCATATTCATGTGCAAAAATGTGCATGTCAAATTTAGCATAAGCATGAATTGTACTTTCTAATTTCTCAATAATTCTCATAATTTACAATTTTAGCCCTCACATGGGTAACGGGATGTTACAGGTATCGTCTGTAAAGACATATCATCTAATATGACATCATATTGTCTGTGATGACGTCATATCGTCTGTAGGAATGTATCGTCTATAAGGATGTATCATCTATAAGGATGTATCGTCTGTGATGACGTCACATCGTCTGTGATGACATCATATCATCTGTAGGAATGTATCGTCTGTATGGATGTATAGTCTATAGAGACGTATCTTTTATGATAACGTCATATCGTCTTAAGCGTTGCATCGTCTTAAGTTGACTCTATTCGTCTTAAGCGTTGCATCGTCTTCGTCTGCTTCTTGCATTAGGCTGTTTCTCACATTCGTCTACTTTTTGCATTCGTTTGCTTCTCGATTCATCTGCTTCTTGCTATCATTTGCTCCATTTTTGACCCTTCAGACGATAAATATGTCTTCGAGGTTTGCATAAAAGTTGTAGATCTTGAAGCCTTCTATCAATACGTCCTAAGATGATCTAAATCTGATATCCTTTATGACAGTTATGTTAATTACCCCAAGACAAGTGCGATATGATCGAGGTCAAAACCCTGTTCGAGTCTTGCAGCCATAACGTTGTTATGGGATCTCCAAATGCGATGATTCTTGTCTCTAAATAAACTAGAGACATAGAGCCACAAATGTTCGAAACAAGTCTCGATCAAAATCTAGTTTGGGGTTTCCCCAAAATCTATTCGAAAATAAGAGAAGTAGGTTGTTTTGGTGTTTGTCCTGGTGGGGGGCACGCCACTCTTGTAGGGTATGCGTTCAGATGTCACGTAGGACGTTGGGCCCGTTACTCATGAGGGCGGGGTGTCCAATAGATGCATAACTATTAGTCTACAAAGGAATGGAGATTTTCCCCTTCTCTTCTTCAAAATCGAGAGCTCACACCCTAAAAACAAAAACCCTAAACGAAAACATATCTTCTATCCTCACATTATATCATTTTATACTAAAAAGTAGGGTTAAAATAGGACAGGTGGACATTTCTCACGTCGTGAGCCACTTTGCACGCCCATGACATAATTGTCATGCCCATGAGATGTGTCTCACGGGCATGACAAATCATGCATGGTCGTGAGCTAGTTCAACACACTTTATGCTCTTCAATTTATGTATTTTCTTATCTTCTCTTGCTCTAATCCTTTTCCTTCTTCTTCTCCTTGCGACTCTCAAGAAGATGACTCAAATATAGTGCTTTTGAGCCACTTTAGCTCTTTCACTTCCGAATTGTATCTAAAATCAAATATGAACTAAAATGAGTATCTTAAGCATTTTCATATCATTAATCTAAGTGTTATGGAATAAATGTATAATCAATTAAGAACATATCAGTTTGTCTCCTTTAAAATTTGTTTAGGTCCTTATTTGTTTCTATTTATTACGTGGAATTTTTAGTTTTATTTTTGTAGTTATGAAGCAAGGGAAATTAAGAAACTCTTTAAAAGGTAATTAGAAGAGCAATTGCAATGAAATGTTGAAGATAAATTCCAATAAATATTATAAATTAGGTATGTATTAAACTTAAATGCTAAACACGACCTACAGAATGTTTGTTGATAAGTGTTTAGATGTTGATATATTTATCCCTAATGCTTAATGCTTAATGTTATGTTACACTTAAGATACTTACTTTGGTTTATATTTTGGTTTAGGTATAAGTTAGAGAGCTAAATTCACATTTTTAGAGCCATTTTATTGATGTTTGATCTTATTTGCCTTTGTGAAGAAAAAAGGAGATAAATTAGGAAGCAGATGGGACAAATGATGGAAGAATTGGAGTTACTATGACTTACATAACAATGTATGGGAATATGTAACTCACTGGAAACTTGTACAATCTTGAAGATGTTGTTTCAAACAACCTTAAGACCTACACACCTATATAGAGACTTATATGACAGTGTAGGTGAATTGGTTGTGTATCTCTCTGGGACCATGTAACTCTATAATTTCTGAAAATCAATATATATGGTCACTTATACACCCATGTAGTTGACTGTATATAACCACGAAACCTTAATTTTGCACTATAAAAGGTCCCTTTCCCTTTGTAGAGCTATAAGGAGCTAAACTTCATCTTTCCAGTTGAAAGGGGATATTAAGGCTGATGAACATATTTAGGAATTGATTAATCTAGTGATGTTGTTCTTAACTCTCTTTTTAGAATAGATTATATTATTTTATGAGTAATTTTTGGGATTTATGAATAAATGATTTAGATATTCCAAATAAATTATTTATGTATGAACTCGTTACTAGAATCTAGATTGCAATACGTGATTGTTGTAAAATTGATTCACTTATGGTAAACTAATGGCCATGCATCATTAAGGATAACATAACATAGGTTAAATGACCCGAGCTTATATGGTTGCTGCCTAGATTAACCTATTTTCCTATTTCATAATACAATTTTTACGCTAAATCTAGAGAGCTTATTCTAGTTTATCCGATAGCTAAACCTAATTAAAGAGCTTATATTAATTAGTTTCAACTTAAGGGAAAATTGGGATTAATAGAGTTTGTTATTAATCTATGATTAATAGTTTCAAAAGGAGGTACGAGAACAATATAATGATTGATTGTGCACATTCGTGTGAAGGTCAAGATTAAACCATAAACTAGATTCAAAACCCATTGATTAATCCCAACAATTTTATACTGCTTGATTTGATTTGTCTTCTATAGTTTAGTTTTACTTTATTTTGTTAATTGAATTCAGCCAAACCCCACAATCCTAAACACTAATTCATTCACTACAAAAGCTAAACACACACTCTTTGTAGATATGATCCTTTCTCACTAGTACTTCAAATTTAGTTTCACAGAGTTAGATTTTTTTTGGCGTGTTTGATGCACATTAAGAATTTTGGTATCCTGACTAAGGGGTCAAGTGATTTAGTTTTTTATATTAATTGGTGTTTTGTATATATATTTGTTTAGAATCAGTTTTTATAATTATTTCTTGATCATTTTATATTTATTAGTGTTTGTGTATGATAGTGTCGAGATCTTCTCATAAAAACCTTATACAATTTGATCCTAAGATCGAAAGGAAACTGCTAAGATGCATACAAAAAATATAAACACTATAGGAATAAAGCAAAGAATTGATTTGGAAGAAGCTATAGCCAATCTATGAACTTTAAAAGAGTTAGTTAGCTTAGACTTGACTCAAAGGCCTTTTATGCATCAACTTTTTCAAATTTTGCTGAACATATTACTTTTGAGCTTAAGTCTAGCTTAATCCATCTTTTGCCTAACTTTTATGGCTTTGGAAGTGAGGATGCTCACAAGCATCTCAAGGAGCTCAATGTGGTTTGCCTTGGCATGAGACCTTTACGGGTGACAAAAAAGTAGATTATGTTAAAAGCCTTTCCATTTTAAATAAAGGATGAAACAAAAGATTCCCTTTTTTATTTACCTACAGGGAGTGTGCACATATGTATCTAAATAAAGAGGTTATTTTTTAAGAAGTACTTTTTAGCATCAAAGATAGCTAGAATAAGGAAAGAGATTTGTAAGATAAAACAACATCATGGAGAATCCATTTATGAGTATTAGGAATGCTTTAAGAAGTCGGGTGCTAGCTTCCTTTATCACAACATCACAATATCAAAGATAATTAAAACTAAAATAATTAATCAAACAAAGAATTCACTCTTAAATTTATTGTTAAATGAGTACTTATTAACTCTTGATTTTATAATTCAATTAATTTAGAACAATTATATTATCTGGACTAGTATGACTTCCTAAACACTAAAATTGCACTCTTTCGAGGAACCACCATCTATTCTCCATTTAGTTAACTTATATCTATACCAAGCTAATACGATATAAGAAATTCTACGAGAGGTTTCACCCTAATGCTAGAGAAATCATATACGTCCATCTTTAACACTCTATTCAATAGTTTTACCTAATTTGTGGTTTACTCATAAGTAGGCTTTCTCAAGGAATCCAAAAGTGAATTTATGTCAGATTTAATAGTTTCCACAATTAACTCTGCATTAAGATTAATCAAATATAGCTCATAAAAATATTTCAAGATTTATAAATCAAAATAAATGAATTCATACAAGGATGAACATTTGGATTTTTCCTCACCTAAAAATATAAAATATACAACTACTAATTATGTTCAAAACAAAAAAAAAATATAGTAAACAAGATCAAAGACATTATGATAGAAAAATGTTCTAGATGAAAATACTGATGACATTGGTAGATTGATCCATTAAGATGGATGTAAATTCGATGAAAAATAGTTTCAAAATCAACCTTTAGTTGGTTTATGAACCTCCCGACAGTAACATTAACCTTTGGAGAGAAGAAGATGTCCAAGTGTGTAAGTCTCCAAAAGTCCTCCAAAAAGTAAGGTTTCTACACTTTAAATATATATTAGTGCCCATAGACACAAGTTAGACCACCTAGGTTATGGATCCTCCTATTTCCTCAAAAGGAAAGACTCACTCTTTGGCACACTTATGGCCTCAAACTGTGGATCCTCCTATTTTTATAATAACTAGCACATAGTTTGTTTCATGACTATAGCTCGGGTCACGTTTCTCTATTGATATTCTTCAATGCCATATAGTCTTTTAACATTTAAACCATTTAACCATTTTTTTAAGGTGAGGGTTAGCGATTAGGCGGTACTCTAACCCTCAAAAGGTCAATTTTGAAGTCTTTTTCATTAAAAAACAAGATCTAAACTCATGTTAATGAATCAAGCTATTCAAAACATAAGGATCTTCTTTTATAATTATTTTTCATAATTTATTTGTTATTTATTGTTTACATTATTTTGAATGTGATTTGTGGCCAAATATTTTCTATTTTTAGATAGAGAAAATTATAATATTTATCTTTCAATGAATTGATTCAATTTTATTTATAAAGTGAGATTTATATTTGAAAAATGATCATTATTTGTTCTTAATAGCCTTGTATGATCTTTCTTGTATTTGGTTGAAACCTTTTGTAGAATTTCATAGTGCTTAATGCATTTAAATGCATGTTACTTGATAGAGATATGAAATAACTAATCGGAGAATAGGTAGTTGTAGCTCAAGAGAGTGCAACTTTACAGTATAGAAAATTCTATTGGTTTAGATGAAAAATCCATTATAAGTTAATTGAATCATGATATCAAAAATGATACTAGAGAAAGTACTTATCTAAGTACTAATTATCATCAATTTCTTTATTCATTACTTTCATTGTTTTGATTCTTTTGGCTATTATGTAGGTTATGTATTATTTTTTATCTTATTACCTAAAATATAACCGTCAATTATCTTCACTAATTCTTTAGACTACATATCTTAGGAGACTTTGCAAGATTAACATAGCTTCCTCATGGAATTGACCTCTACTGACTGATACATTGCTCGTTAACAATAGGTGAACTTACTTTAGTTTGTAAGTAGTAGATTTGTAATAGAGAAAATTTTAGAGTAGAAAAACTATATAATAAAAAGAATTATGTATAATTTTGAAGTTTTTAATTGTTGTAAAAGGTTAATGAGTCTTGAATGAGTTATATGAACCATGAGAGGTATTTATGAGCTTTTAATGCATTTTATACATGGTCAATGAGCCATAGTATTGTGGTTGAGAAAAGGAGGGATAATTTAGTTGTTTGTTGCAATATGATAGCAAATTAAGTTTCAATTTGCTTATTTTTTAAAAGTTATAAATGATTAATCTTCATATAAGTGAAAAGAATATGTTTTAAAGGACTAATCTTCATAGTAATGAAAGAAGAAGATGTTGTAGAAGGATCGGTGTCAAGTGAAAGAAGAAGATTGTAAGAAATGTTCCTTTTCACTATTAAAGGAAAAAGTTAGTAGATTAATCTTTAAAAGAAATATAAAGATTGGACATAATCAATTTGGTTAACTCTTCCCTACTTTCTTTTATATCCTAAGCTTGCAAATTGTGAATGTATTTACAAGTGTGATTGGATTGTCTAACAATTTGTCAATTTCATAGACTTATAATCCCATAAATTATTGATCATTTTAAAAGAATAAAAAATTTATGCACACTTATCCATTTCCCATCTTACATGACATAAAATCAAAAATTAATATTATATGTAAGATTTAATTGAAAAAAATAACTAATTGTATACAAGATCACTTGTATTATTTAACCTATTCTAAGTTTATGCAACTAATTTTTAACCACATATTTATATAAGTTTTAGGTAAATGTGCGAATGATTGATTCAAGATTAGAACATATTTTTCTGTCGGGCCGAAGTGTGAGAGCGTAAGATTAGAACATATTTTTCTGTCGAGTCGAGGTATGAGAGCGTCTAAGGTAGGCAATTCTACCTTTTTGAGATCAAGATTAGAACATATTTATGAAAATTAGAGGATGTATTCCAGGGAGCCGTCGGTTTAAGTTGAGCCCATTGTTAGGGTTACTGTCTTAACGAGGGCGGAGTTGAAGGAAAGGGCAAAAAGAAAAAGAAGGAAAAACCGGAGGCATTATATATAGAAACAGCGGGTGGGCCGCAATCGATGGATGACTTTCCTCGATCCCTTAAACCCTCGCGAAAATCCATGTTCTTTGTCCTCTCTCCTCTTTTTCTACCATTTTGTATCTGGCGACAAATACATTTCGCTTTTAGTCACTTACGCCCACTCTCTCCCCGTTATCTCTCCAGGCTCCTCTCAATAATCTAGTTTTGCTTTTCCGTTTTGAGGTTCGTGATCCTAGTCGTCTATCAAACACTAACAGAAACAAACCCTTTTTATCCAATGTCAGTTTACCACCTGCTGACGAAGATGTTTTATGCTGTTCAATCGCGGGTAAGCATAGTTAAGGCTAGTAGTTACCATATTGCAAGTGGGTTTTCGATCCACAACAAGTTATGATTGAGCCGTTTTTAGTGATTAAAGTCCGCTCTCAAATCTGGTTGCGTAAAAGGAAAAAAACAAGATACCACCCTCAACATGTACATCCATCAATTATCAACACCTACCACTCTCTGCGCCCTTCTCTCTCCGTTTGTTGCCTCATACACTACATTTATAGTTCAAGCCCCCTAAGCCTTTTGCCGTGTAACCTTTTCACTTTCGAAGATTCAGACTTTGCTTGCTTTTGTCTTATTCCACTGGCTATACGGATTGTACTTTATTGATTAGTGTATCAACAGTAGTTAAGATTTGGATATTTGGAATTATAGGGTTTAATTAGCCTGTTGTTGTAGAATTAGGATTGAGATTCATAGGGAAGAAAAGAGTAGCTGGTTATTATCTACTTGAAGTCACTGTACAGGAGGACCGTGACTAGCCTTAATAGTGGCTAAAATGAGTTTGGGTATGGCTGAAGATGATTCAACATCATCAGAGATTCAAATACCAGCAGATATTGATTGGGATATGCTGGACAAGTCCAAATTTTTCTTCCTTGGAGCTGGTTTATTTTCAGGTTTATCAGCTGCTCTATATCCTGTTGTTGTTTTGAAGACCCGGCAACAGGTTTTGTCTACTCCAATCTCGTGCCTCGACCTATCATTTTCGATCATGAAGCACGAAGGGGTTAGAGGATTCTACAAGGGCTTTGGCACGTCTTTGATGGGTACAATACCAGCTCGAGCTCTTTATATGGCAGCACTTGAAATCACCAAGAGCAGCGTTGGGACTGCCACTGTTAGATTAGGATTTTCGGATACTATTGCAACAGCTATTGCTAGTGCTGCTGCGGGATTGAGTTCTGCCATGGCTGCTCAGCTGGTTTGGACACCAATTGATGTGGTGAGCCAGAGACTCATGGTTCAGGGATGCAATTACAACTTTAGCAACAGCAGTAAACATATGACTGCCAGTTTAAATTCATGTGCCTATACGAATGGTATCGATGCCTTCAGGAAAATTCTGTACGCAGATGGTCCAAGAGGATTGTACAGGGGATTTGGGATATCAATACTGACATATGCACCGTCTAATGCTGTTTGGTGGACATCTTACTCTGTGGCACATAGGCTAGTTTGGAATGGCATTTCATGCTACAGAAATGGAAAAGATGAAATCGCCGGTAGAGATGGGGTTGGCTGTGGTTATAGGCCTGACCCAAAGGCAATGGTGGCCGTGCAAGGGATGTGTGCAGCCATGGCGAGCGGGGTTTCAGCAATAATCACTATGCCATTTGACACTATCAAAACACGCATGCAGGTTCTTGATGGAGAAGAAAATGGAAGAAGACGACCATTGACAGTAATGCAAGCATTTAAAAATTTGGTGAAGGAAGGTGGATTAGGAGCCTGTTACAGGGGATTGGGGCCAAGGTGGGTTTCAACTTCAATGTCTGCAATAACCATGATTACTACGTATGAGTTTCTGAAACGCCTATCTGCAAAAAGGGACAGAACCTGACTCATTGATGACTCAAAAGGTTTCTGATAGTGTAGGGGGCTTAGAAACTTTGTGTCACCTTATATCATCCTCTGTCTGTTCATTGGACTGCTTCGAAACGGCTTATCCCTGTAAATGCTTCTTTTTCCGCGTTTCCTTGTGCTTTTACTTGTTAATTCATGTCCAAACGTGGATAGCCATCGTTTCAGATCAATGTAAATTTGTAAAAGAGCGAGCATGGTTCTTTTTCCCTCAAACGTAAGACTGTGTTTTGCGCAATTAACTTGTGGGATTGAGATGACCAAGATTATGACTTTAGCTGTGATGGAATTTTATTGTTTTGTGTTGGCGAGCACGTGGAAACAAAATCTCGTCGGTTTTGTTTTCCCCTCTTGAAGTCTCAGTCAAGAGGAACTAACAATTGGATAACGAAGCCATTTACCTTTTCAAAGTATTTCGCCTGAGCATTATGATTGTTTTCTCTTTTGAAAGAAAAAAGTAAGAATACATTGTTCAAATCACATTTTACAAAAACAAGGAATGTCAAATGCAAAGGTGTGTCATCCACATCCAAACTTCGCAACCTACAAGCACCAGAGTTGACATTCTAGGAACATGGTGGAAAGGAATAAGAGAAATTGGGTCAGCTTCATTCTAAATAGATTCAATAATTGCTCCGAAGTCAGCATAACAAGCCAGATTAGAACTTGAATTGAAAGGACATTTAAGGAATCACTTGTTTATTGACAAATTTGTTGTTGGCTCGATAATATCTCTAAAGGGGGAGTTGAATTATGTAAATTTTTATTTCTTTAAAATTTTTGATCATATTTAAATTTGTGAAATATTTAATATCACTCAATTGTAATAAGATATGCATAATTACAATTTGCCAGTGTTGGTTTATACTTTACAATCAATAAAATAGTTATAGTTTTGTAATATAATTATTTAATAACAGTCCCTTATTTTATGCATATTCATTTAATTAATTGATGTATAAAAAAAAAGTTCATGTGATAAATTTATATTGCATATAAAAGTATGATGAGATTCATATTGCATGTTACATATTCTAATAAAGCATAAAATACTAACACATATTATGTTTCTTCCTTAAGAAATAAGCAAACTGTCTCATAGACTAAAGTATAGGAAATTTAATCAAATATGTGGATGCCTCACTGAACTAACCAAATATAAAAATTTCATTTAAAACATGTCTATGAAATTCTCATTATAATGATATTATAAGTAATTCTTAGACTTGAGATCTCTAGAATATCTAATATATGAATTGTTATAGTTTGATAATAATTAGGACCTATCCTTTTAAGCAGTAGCTCAACTATTAATATAATATGAAATATATGAAAGTTCTTGAGTGATCAATATAAGATTCATCACCGTAAAATGGTTAGGCAGAATGTTTTATTATTTTTGATTAGTATTAATTCGAAAAATTCTTGGCCAAAGTGAAAAAGACATTAGTAAGATCTTATCATGACATATTATTTGATATTATTTCCTTTATTTTGAATCTATTTTAGTGCTTAAATATTAAAATTAATGTTTGTTTTAGTTTTAGAAGATGAAAAGTGAAGATTGCATCAAATTGAGACTTTTGGTGATGATCACAAATTTTAGATGGCATAAAGAGATTGTTGTAATGGACAAGATTGATCACTATAAGAGTTGGTATTTAACTCAGAAAATTCCTTCTATCCTTCTTGTAGGAATTTCAATTTGAATTTAGATAGACATCTTTGAAAGTTATAATTAGGTTAGGATTAGATCAAAAAACCTATAAAAGAGACGTTTCTCACAACAGAAATAAGTTCTCTCTTCTTACGTTTTTAGCAATTCTTTATCCTTCTTCTATTTTTGTTATTGGAGCAAAAGCCATGTGTGGCTAAACTAAATCATTATGATTCAAGGGGATTCGATATTCTAGCTGTAACCTTGTGAGGTTTTGTGTTCTTAACTTTTATTCATGTTTTAATTCAAGTATTTCTTGTTTTGAGTTCTCTTATTTCATAAATGATTAATATTGATTAATTTAACAATTTAATTTAATATTGATTATTCTATCTCTATCCATGAATTCAGTGATCCGTAATTGTCATAAAAGATTGGTACAAGTAGCAAATAGGTTATTTATGAAATTGCATACTTAAGTTATGATAAACAAGAAAACTAAGTTGAATAATTACAACTATCTCGATTATTTAATTTAGGGTTAGTCTTTTTCACTAAGCTTATTGTTATCATTTATTTGATATGTAATGCTATCACACCCAGTCAATGGATGGTAAGTTTTGGCTTGGATGTTGAGTTTTAGCCAATTAATTTAGAAAAATTTGAGACTTATTACGACTACCCTAATATGTTTCGAACTAACTGCTTGAATTGTGAAAATATTCTTTTTAAACCAATGATCAATGTTACAATTAGAAGAGATTTTTCTCTTGAATCGGAGTTTGGTAATCTTGACTTTCTCATTTTTAAATTTAGTTGATTTAATTTGTTTTCATATTAATTTTAGTTAAGCAATTATTTAATCAAAAACCCCCCATTTAATTTTATTAATTGAAATTAAGAAGCTAGCGTTTAGTTTGTTAGGGATTCGACTTGGTTCTACGACTATTAAAAAAGTTTGAAGAATCATAATTATTTTGGGGGATTCGATAAACCACCAAAATTTGGCATTGTTTCCGAGGAACTATTTTAGTTTCTTAGTTTCTTTGCATTTTTATTTTACAGTTACTGCTAACCTCTTGTCTTGTAAGACTCGTGCTTCTTAGATAGGTAAATTGCAATATAATCCAGAAATTGAGAAGACAATGCGTTATTTAAGAAAAGAGACTAAGCAAGGAAACAGTCATTCACCTTCAGACGTGAAAGTTGAAGTAGATCTAACAATTGATGAAAACTCTAATTTTCAAGAAGTGGATGAAAGATGACAAATCTCAACCCCAGAATGTTGAGGGAATTAGCAGCACCAAATTTGAATCAACAACTTTTATGCATTCAATTTCCAGATGTTGAGGTAGATTTCAAACTGAAATCTGGTTTGATTCACTTACTGCCTATTTTTAATGGTCTTGCAGGTGAAGATCAACATAAACACCTTAAAGAATTTCATGTTGTTTGTTCCGGAATGAAACCACAAGGGGTGACAAAAGAACAAATTTAAGCCTTACCCTTTCTTTTCTTGCATAATAAACTTATTACAAGCTAAATTTACCCTTTTGATGTTGATATCCTTAATGATTTTGAACCCCTAAATTGAAGGAATTATATCGAGCTTATTTGCATAGGATTTTGACTATTTCCATGAAAAGTTAATTAGATTATTCAAGTTGCATTGTTTAATTGTTTATAGAATGGAGGAGAAGTATTAAAAAAACAAAATCTCCTCTTTGATATGTTTGTTTTAGAAAAAAAAAGAAAGAGAAAGAAAAAACAGAAAAGAAAAGAAGAAAACAAGAAAGTGATTGAAAGAGATGCTATTTGAATCAAGTGAATTTTGATTTAAGTTGAAACTTGTGTGGATAATTTTATATGATTCCCCTCAATTTATTTAGCCAAAAAGATTCTTCTTGTCATGCCTTACCTAGGCCACATTATAACCCTTATAAACTCCCTTTAATTTATGCATTAAGTTCATTTTGTTTAGTGGTGGAGATATGATTCTGGAGCAAGCTTATGGAAATAACTTGCTATGTTTTAATTTGAGAGCTTAATAAGCCATAAACACTTTGAGCATATAGAGTGAAATCCTTATGAGGGTATCAAGTCTTGTTCATTTGATTTTGATGGAATTAATGAGATGCTATGTTTTTACAATGTGTTTTATGCGTGCTTATTCTCTCGATTCTTATTTTATCTTAACCCTTCAATGTGAATTAGCTTTTGGAAATTTCTAGATAACATGAAAGGCGATGAGAGATTGTTGTGAAGATGATTAACGTATTGAATTAATGTATACTTGAGGACAAGCATGAATCCGATGTGGAGGAATTTGGTAAGATCTTATCTTGATATATTATTTGATATTATCTTCTTTGTTTTGAATTTATTTTGGTACTTAAATATTAAAATTAATGTTTGTATTATTTTAGGAGATGAAAAGTGCAAATTGCATCAAATTGAGACTTTACTGATGATAATCACGAATTTTGGATGAGGTGAAGAGATTGCTATAATGGATAAGATTGATCACTTGAAGAGTTGGAATTTAATTAGGAAACTTCCTTCTATCCTTATCATGTAGGAATTTGAATTTAAATTTAGATAGATATCTTTGAAAGTAAGAATTAGATTAGGATTAGATCAGAAAGCCTTATAAAAGGGACATTCCTCACAACAGAAATGGGTTCTCTCTTCTTACGTTTTTAACAATTCTTTATCTTTCTTCTATTTTTTTTATTTGAGCAAAAGCCATTTGTGGCTAAACTAAATCGTTCTGATTCAAGGTGATTCGATATTCTAGTTGTAACCTTGTGAGGTTTTATGTTCTTAACTTTTATTCATGTTTTAATTCAAGTATTTCTTGTCATGAGTTCTCTTATTTCATGAATGATTAATATTGATTAATCTGACAATTTAATTTAATATTGATTATTCTACCTTTATCCATGAATTCAGTGATCCACAATTTTCATGAAAGATTAGTACAAGTAGCAAATAGGTTATTTATGAAATTGCATATTTAACTTATGATAAATAAAAAAAACTAAGTTGAATAATTGCAGCTATTTAGATTACTTAGTTTAGGGTTAGTCTTTTTCACTAAGCTTATTGCTATCATTTATTTGATATAGAATGCTATCACACCCAGTCAATGGATGGTAAGTTTTGGTTTGGATGCTAGGTTTGAACCAATTAATTTAGGAAAATTTGAGACTTATTATGACTATCCTAATATGTTTCGGACTAACTGCTTGAAATATGGAAATATTCTTTTTAAACTAATGATCAATGTTACAATCAGATGAGATCTTTCCCTTAAATCGGAGTTTGGTAATCTTGATTTTCTCATTTTTAAATTCAGTTGATTTAAATTTTTTCATATTAATTTTAGTTAATCAGTTATTTAATCAAAAACCCCTCATTTACTTTTATTAATTGAAATTAAGAAGCTAGTGTTTAGTTCTCCAGGGATTCGACCTGGTTCCACGACTATAATAAAAGTTTGAAGAATCAGAATTATTTTTGTGGCTTCGACATCCCGACTAGTCATTTTAGAAACTAGTTTTCAAATGTCATTATTAGAATCAATTACTAATAGTGAAGAACTAATATGATTGGACACAAATAGGGTAGACATTAATGTCATACTCCAAATTTAATCCGAATATTGTATGATGATAAAATTGAATTATACAAAAAGATTACGTATAGAAAAGTTAGTCCAAATCATTTTGATATCCTAATATTAATTAGATAACTAAAGATAAATAAAAGGATGTTAATTTATCTATTTATAAATATGATTTGGGGTTACAATTTATATTCACTATCAACATATTTAGAAACTTAATAGATCACACACAAAGAATGATTAATGAGAGGAGATAATTTAATCAAGTTGGACTTGATTGTAAAGTTTGATAAACTTTAGCATATGAGATATTTAATAAATAAAGAATAATATGGGATATTGTATCCTATTTGTGTCCAACTAAGATTTAGTTAGAATTAATTATAATGATAATTATAATTTATATTTACTTGAAATTATAAATATATTTCAATTAAATTACTAAAAGGTCTAAATTCTATTATAAATAAGTGTAGGCTTTAAAGGAGCTAATGCTTCTTGCCTATCCTACTTTATTCCACTCGTAGAATTTTCTTAACTTAATCAGGTAGATAGTGTTAAAGAATGGACAAGTGTGTAACTTTAATGTTTATGATATGTGTTTAATTGATGATGAATTTTATCAATAACACTTAGTGAATATTGTTAGGAAAGTGCTTAAGATACTTACTTTGACTCGTATGTAGTTTTAGGCACAATTCAGAAGCGAAAGAGCTAAAGTGAGTCGAAAGCACTATATTTGAGCCATTTTCTAAAGATTCACAATCCTTTGTCTCCATGGAATAAGAAGAAGACGGAATAGATCAAATGCATGAAGATAAAGAGAAAAGTTATGGCCATGACATAAAGAGAAAAGTTATGGCCAAGCAAGTTATGGCCATAACATAAAGTGTCATAGGCGTGACAAATGATACACGACCATGGGACAATATGTCGTGGTCGTGACTGTTGGACCCCAAACCTTTTTACAAGCTAAGGCTATTAAATGAGAATTTTTGATGATTATTCATGAGTAATGAAATTAGGGATTTTTGAAATTGACAAGAAATGGGAAATATGGTTTAGATACAAGATGGATTAATTGTGGAATATTAGAAGTTAAATTGTATTATGATTTGAAGATTGGAGACATAGAAGAAGGTTAGGTGTGCTTTGTCAGCACATGTCCGTTAAACGGACAGGGAAGTCCGTTTAACGGACTGTCTCGGATGAAAAAGGGCAGTTGGTCAGTTCATGTCCGTTAAGCGGACACGCATGTCCGTTTAACGGACACTCTCGGGTGAATTTGGCATCCTAAGCTCGAT
>JANZLC010000008.1:33291617-33318122 GCA_026413385.1 Erythroxylum gracilipes
AAACACTTCATTTCTTCCAGCTTTTCCACAAACAGACTTTCGGGTCAATGTTACACGGTCATTTTGACAATGAAAATGAAGAATTTAGGCCAAACATTCTTCTTAAAATTTGTTCCTTTATGTCTTAAGTTTTTATTGACACCAAGTTTATGCAATGTGGTTCAGCACTTTGAAAATTATTCCCAAATTACTACATACTGTTCGCAATCAGTGACAAATTTCAAGTACTCAACTTCAAGCCAACTTTTGACACACTTAGTGACAGAAATCAGATTCGAAGCCTTCATAAAAGTTGTAGATATAAGTTTCTAGTTTAACAAAAATTTAAATTCATCTAATTTGGATACCTACAGAGAAAGATATGACTAAAATACCGAAACCTGTCCAATAGAACTACTAATCCAAACCAGTTTCCAACATCAATCATAGCATCACAGGACCTATTTATTAATGAAATAACTTACAAATATGATGATTCAAGCTTGAGCAAAGTTCCAGAAGTTGAGAGGGGAAGTAGGAGAGTGAAATTTTATGTGAAATAAGCCAAAGTGAGGGAGTAGGCTGCTGAAATGAGCTGGAGTGTTTTAGCTATTGCTTTGCTAGGTGTCCTTAATGCATCAAGCCACATGTCTTAATGCATGTAATGAATCTAGCCACATATCTTAGTGCATGTAATGTCATTTGCCTAATTAAAATGTTGCCACTTGTCACCTATAAAATCAGTCCATATGTCAATCATCCAATGGTGCCAAATGTCACTTATTCATTGATCCATTTGTCACTCCATAATTTATCTCTTAATTTCTTTATTTTGCTTAATCTAAATTACCTCAAATTTTCAATAACTTTCTAAAACATCCTAAATGTCTCCAAAAATGCAGAATTAATAATAATATACACCAATTTAATAATCTAAGACAATTAATCTATAATTCACCAAATTTTTGAAATACCCGAAATATTACCAAAATTGCCAAATCACATTTTATTAGCGTTAACAACTCAATTATACCCGAAATGTCATGAATGCATACATAAATATTCGTATGAGTCCAAAAATATTTATACACAAATAAGCAAATATTCAAATATGCAAAGCATAAAATGTACTGAATTTTCTTAATATTCTAACCCCTAATATGGGGTGTTACACTGCATAGATAAGAAGCAACGCAAAAGCCCAAAGAATGAATAAAATGACATGTAGCACAAATGTTGATAGGCAAGGAGCAATAGACGCATAGCTTGCAAAACACAACTCATGTGTACGTTGCATGCAGTGCATAAGAAGCAAGCCAAAACGACAACGCAGATGATAGGCAGGAGCAGCAAAAACGTAAACGTTTCACACCAAGACACAGTATTACAAGATAGCAGAAGGAGCAAGACATTGTTGTTGGCCAATAACAAAATGCACAGTAAGAAGGAGGGTTTTAAAGGTAAAAATAATGTAGATGGACCAAAAAATAAATCACTAAATCACATAATAGTAGCAGTAGGTTACAAAGAGAACAGAGGGAGGCGCAAGAGCAGAATAGGAGGGTTTCAGCTGGGGTATAACGTGGGGGCTGAAGCATTTTCTTGGGAGAGACCCATCAAGGGTTAGACGTCCCAACGCCAGTTCGGAGGTGACATCGAGGCCGACGACTCGGGTTAAGTGTATTTCACTGTTTTTGTTGTTTCTTTCTCTCATTAGAAATTAATTGTGATATCCTATGTTAATTGATTTGAGTTTTGTGTATGGATAATCGTATTCTCGTTATTGTTCAGTTGTTTGTGCATAAACCCTTTGGGTATTGTGAAAAGATGATTTTAATGCATTCATTAAATAGTTTATTTGCAAACCCATTGCTAGAATTTTGATATAATTTGTAATTGTTATGTTGAAATTCATATATAGCGACTAATGATTCGTAATCATTAGGGATAACATGACCTAGGTTAAATAACGTATCGTATGTGGTTGTTGCCTTGATTAATCGGTTTTTCTAATTCGCAATGCTACTACCTAATTGAATCTAGAGATCATATCCTAGGTTATTAGATAGTTAGATTTAATTAACGATCATATCTTGATTAAACACTACCTAAGGGAAAACTCGGGTTAATAATTAACCCACGATTAATAGTTGATAGAAGAGATTTGAGAACAAGAAATCAATGAAATATGTTTAATTAAGGTGTAGGCCGAGATTGAACCAAACAACCAGGTCCTTACCGAATTCTCCACTTTCATCATTTTTCACATGTTTTCTTTAATTTATTTTTACTAGTCTAGTTTCATTTTATTTTCTTGTTTGAAAAATCCAAAACCCCCTAAACTTAAACATCAATTAATTTCATTTCAACAACTTTACACACACTCTCTGTGGGATCGACCTAGACTTACCACTACTATAGTAGTAGTCTAGTTTTTATTTTGACTAGTGTTACGATGCGCAGTCAATTGTGATTTGATTACGTGCTTGCATAATACGGTAATAAACTGAGAGGTGAGCTGAATGAAAAATGATTAAATCAGATTAATAAAAGTTAGGTGATTTAATAAAAACCGTGATAAATTATATTGGTAATTATGTAGAGAGAGATCTTGTGTGATGTTCCAATAGTTTATTAGAGTGCTTTAGATCTAATTAGGTTTTGGATAATTTGTGAATTGAGAGATTGCAAATTCCGTAATCTGATTAGGGTTTATAATTTAGGGTTTAATACTTATAATACTTAAGCAGCCCTAGGACATTCTAGAATCGACACCCCATTGA
This sequence comes from Erythroxylum gracilipes, assembly GCA_026413385.1. NCBI lineage: Eukaryota > Viridiplantae > Streptophyta > Magnoliopsida > Malpighiales > Erythroxylaceae > Erythroxylum > Erythroxylum gracilipes. The sequence goes on from JANZLC010000008.1 coordinate 33,294,380, forward strand.
CAAATAATCGGCTAGTTTAGGATTAATAATAAGTAAAATCTCCTTCCTCTTAACTTGGTTAATTTCTCTTGATTGATTTTCATTGTGTTTTTGCATTGCTCAAATTTCAATTCTTTTATATTAATTTCTGAATTACAACTCTTGCCAATCAAATTCTTGGATTTACTTTTCCTGTGAAACTTTATTTTTGTTAATTCAATCTTCTTAGCCTTAGAAATCATAGAATTAGATTAAGCCCCCCCCCCCCCGGGTGGGATCGACATCTTTTATACTACAGTCGCGACCCCTGCGCTTGCGGTATTAAAGGGCTTGTAAATTTTAAAGCTCGAACGACACGATCAGCAACAGCGTCAAGAGACCACCTAATCCGGGAAGCAGCAACGTTAGGACCCGCTTCTTCTTCCTCTTCTTCTTCTCTCTCTCTTCTTTTCTCTCTCTTTTGAATTTTCCAAAAGTGGCAAAATGTTAGAGCTCCTTTAGGGTTTCATCGTAATGCCTTTTATAGGCTTTTCTAATTTGGGCAATCCTATGACTTTTTTCAGGGTCCGAAAGGTTCACAAAATCCCTCGAAAACTCAAGTTGAGACTGTTGTTCGCATATTTCTCGTGTAGGCCACGATTGTGGCTGAGATTTTTTTGCTTCTGTCACAATCGTGGCCTATAATGCCACGATCGTGGCTCCCTACACTAGCTTCTGTCACGATTGTGGAATATTCCCCACGATCGTGGCTCTTTACTCTTGCTTTTGTCACGATCATGACATATTTGCCACGATTTTGTCACGATCATGAAGTTCAATGCCATTGTAACATTACTGTATATGTGTGTGTTGTTATTTGGTGTGTTTGTGTTTTGTTTATTTTTTTTACTTGAGGACAAGCAAAAGTTCAAGTGTGGGGATGTTAATAGTTGTAGGTTGCATGATGTTTTAGTAATCATTTTAGTATGTTTTTAGTTATTAATTAATTGATTCATGCGTGTTTAGGTTTAAAATTGTGTTAGTTGGTTAGATATTTGTGTTTTGAGTTTTATCTGGGTTAGAGCATGCTATTGAGAATTAATTTTATGTGTTTGAGGTGCTTTGATGTGTTTATTAGTGTTTGAGATTAGATATCGAAGAATAGGGAAGATTTGGAGGAAGCCCAGTTGAGGACCCAGGGCTACAATCATGACAGAAGCTGATTTTAGCAGGCCATGATCACGGCTTGCACGATGACAAATGTGGATCGATCTCTCAAACTTAATTTTTTATGGGTTATTTCAGACTTTTAGGCCCAGGTAAAACCTAGTTTTTACCCCAATTAGTAAAGGACTATATAATATAAGAGAAATGACCTAAATAGAAAGGCCTCTATTTTGCTACTTTGGGAAAAGCTAAGGACGAGGAAGAAAGAAGAGAGAGAAGGTGGAGCTTCTGTTGCTACTTCAACCTCCAGTCCTCCTAAGTTATCTTTTCTTATTTCCATCTTTTATTTCATTCATTTGATGTATAAGATGGAATTGATGATGATGAACCTTGGTTTAAGGATGTTTTAACTTCTTTTAGGAATTTATACTTAATTTAATGTTAATCTAGTTGCTTTTGTTGTTAATGATGTTAGGTTTTGTGATTATTTATTGTAATTGCATGCTTTAGTAATAAATCGAGAGAGTGAACTGAATGCAAAATGATTATATTGGTTAATAAGAGTTTAACAATCTAATAGATCACGCAAATAATCAAATCATTAATTATATGGAGAGAGATCTCGTGTGAGGACCCGACTGTTTATTGGAACGCTTAAGGACTAATTAGGTTATAGGTTGTTTTGTTAATCGAGAGATTACATGTTCAGTAACTCAACTTAATTAGGGTTTATGATTTAGGGCTTAGTGATTACAACTCGAGAGAGACTAATCCACCCTTCAAAAGTCTTGGGCTATCACTGCATTAACACAGAAGTGACTAAGTTAGCATTGATGATAGGATAAATCCTCTTTCTCATAATTTGTTAATCTTCCTTGTTTGAATTTCAATTGTCAATTGGTGGTGTTCAAATTTGATTTCTTGCATTAATTTAGAATTCTCATTTCAATCACTCTATATTCAATTGTTTACTTTTCGTTTAGTTTTTATTTTTATTTTAGTTACACTTTTAGGCCTTAGACAAATTAGGATTCGATTAGTTCACTAATTCATCGTGGGATCAAAACCTCATATACTACGCTACGACTCATGCGCTTGTAGAATATTGTGGGTTTTATAAGATTAAAACTTGCTCAACAATAATCCTAGTTCAATTTAAGGAAATGTAATTGTCAACGAATTAAGAAACCTTATTGCAATTTAAGAGTTTATATATTTGTTTTACATCTATGAAATGAGGGAGATACTTGATTCTTATATTTAGGATGAATGGTTATTTCTTCAAGAATGAATTCTTAAGGGTAACTAATTAGTGTGGTGAAAAGGGATGCAGATAAAGGAATATATCCTATAACATGGGTAGTTATGGAAATGTAAAATACTAATTCATAGAGTTGTTTTTGAATCTCTTATCAACTAATTTAGAGTTTGAACATGGTGATGGAGTCATAATAATATCTACTATACAAAATTTATTTTTTATTTTTTATATGATATATTATTATCTTATGTTATTTGACTTATATTTATTAACTTGTGTATCTAGGGATTAATAAAAGTTGTAGAGGCCACATTATTAAATGCATGTCACAAATTATGTGACTGATATATTTATCACAATTGGCATGGACATTGGAGCGGTAAAGACTTAAGGAGGTAAATTTGGACATATGCATAGTTTTCATATGTTAAAGACTTTAATGAATAACTAAAAAATTAGACAAAATTAAACTTGGGTGTGATTTTAAATTTCTTTAATATCCACAAGAGACTTAGGCTTGGTCATACCAATCATTTAAGTCAAAGTGTAATGTCATTAATAATACAATGAGTGGGATTTTCAATATATAAACCCTACTAATAAGAGACAAATTAGTTATTAGTATGCTAGAAACTGTAAGAACTATGATCATGAAGAGACATGATAAAAGAAGGGTATGCGCAGATGCATGGAAGTAAGATATTACACATGTAGTTTTCAAGGAGCTTGAAAAAAAATGAGGAGGCAATGCAATATAGGATTATGTGGTTGTCAAAGAGCTTGAAAAACATGAGGAGGCAATGCAATAGAGGTTTATATGGAATGATGATGGAGCTTATAAGGTTATAGTTGCAACGTATGAGACCTATATGGTTATCTATACAAGCATGTTATTAGTACTATCAATCACTTTTAACAAAAACTTGAGGCATTTATCAAAAGATGCTACAGGAAGAGCACCTTTAAAAATTTTATGATCAAGTATTATGGCCTATTAATATAGTGATCTTCTATCCAAAAATTTATTTTAAGAAAATACATCCATTAACCAAAAGGGTGATTCTAGGAAGCCTTAAAAAGGAAAGAATGAGAGAAAATAATGAATCAAAGGAAGTACCAAGTGCAAGCAAAATGTCAAAAAAGGATTAAGTACAAAAATGTCTGAAATATGGTGCTTTTAGACACAACAATAGAAAGTGTAATGTAATAAGACCTAATCAACAACTTGTCAATGTAAGCAACTATTAGTTTATCTACCTTCTTTACAACTTGTCAATGTAAGCAACTCTTAGTTTATTTATCTTTTTTATCTAGTCATCAATTTTAAAATTATGCATGCTATTTTGTAGGTCTTAAATACTTCAAATAAAGGGCCAATAGTTAGAGAAGTCTTATAGGTAAATAGATATTGATTTCTCTTACAAAACATGATTATATGAAGATGTTACTCCATTAGTAAAATATCATGTTTAGCAAACTCGGTCTCAAAGTAACAAGTCAATTAATTAGGAATGTATATCTAGTCAAAAAAGCAGAAATATGAGCATATGTATATACTTAGATATTTGTGGTTATAGTCAATATTAAACGCATCAACTTGTTGATTAACAAGCATTAATTCACAAGTTTCTAGTTTTACAAACACAACTAAAAGGAAATATGGACATATTAATCCAAAACCTTTCAATTTATCTTTTAACTAAGAAGTCTTAGGTTTAAAGGTAAATCTAGTATCACTTTAAGACAATTATAACCTACAATAACTAAGAGGAAAGCAATAATTAGGACCAGTGACTAACAAGTTGACAAAACCTAGTAGGTTATTATGTAAGTAGACTTTATAATTTGGTGGTAAACTAAATGAATGAACAGGTTTATTTTGTATTATGACAATTGATGTTTGCCTAGAATTCATGCATCAAATAGGTTATTTTTGTTACTACTGCTTATATTACTTGTGTTTTGTAAATGAACAATTTAATTTTGTATAATTGCAACTAATGAATTGGATTCTAAACATTATGTTCCTCTTAATTATTGTGTTCATTATGTTCCTCTCAATGATTGAGTAATTTCATATAATTACTAAGAATAATGGAAAACTTTTCATTAAATAATAAAAAGTGAAAATGCATTCCTACTAGTCAATTTAATATTGAAACATGAACATAAATAAGAACATATACTCAATTTCATACTAAATCCATTTTCCAATTACAAAGAAAATGAATAATAAAAAATTGAAATAATCCCTACAATTATATTAAGTAGCATTAACCTCAACTCTTTCTTCTCTATAATCAACATCTCAATTTCTTGTTTAATAATTTTCAAGTGCTTATCATGTTCCTTTATTTTAGATATAGTTCTTATTTCCTCAACTTTCGAATTACATAGACAGCCCACTCAAGAAATTTTTCATGCCATTGGAATAATTTAAAATTGTAATCTGGTTAATTGATACATTCCAATTTTCTTTCATATTGATTATTAGTGCTCTATGATGTCCTTAAAGAAGCATTGAGCCCACAAAAGCAAACCACTTTGTTAACATTATTGTAATTAGAACTATTAGATGCTCAAAATTCCACCTGCATGACTATAAGAAACTTCCATAATTAAGTCATGCTATAGTAAAGAAACGTGATATAAAACACACAATAAAAGATATATTATAATAGATGAATTTATGATTATATCAAAGATAATTTCAAGTAGCAGACAAACTAAACATGTCAAACTTAACCAAGTGATAAGTTATGCTACTAAACCTAATAGTACAAAAATCAAGGTTAGATTCTCATTCAAATTTATTCGATAAGGATTAGTAGTTAGATCCGCATTTCATCGATTTTCAGTAGTAAGCAGTAAATAAAATTGGACACTCAATGGCCATTGATGATTAAACTGAGAAATATATCAATAAGATAATCATCATAGTATCTCTAAACAAAAAGAAGCTACAAAAGGCAAGCTTTACACATTCACAAATATCTTGAAAGCCTCAACTTTCATTTTGTTTTAATCAAATATTATGGAAATAAAAATATAATAATTTGGATGCCTTACATTGAGAACATTATTAAAGAGAAATTCAAATACTTGGTTAATTAGCAAAAAATATAACTAAAACATGATCTTTCTTGCTCAGAAGAACATTATTAAAGAGAAGGCGTATTAGAAAAGGAGAAACTCAGAATCGAAAAATACAGAGTTTAAGAAAGAGAGAGGACAAGAGAAAAAGCAATATCAAGATATTGTTGTTGTATATGTTGATACGACTTTAAGTCCTACTGGAATGGGCAGAGTATTAATTCAGGTTAAGTAGCAAAGGAAACCTAAGAAACAAAAGCACTTGGGTGTTGGGTGCAGATTGTACTAAATGAGTTATTCAATTCTACTGCATACATGGGGCATATGGTCCTTGCAACATTTTTCAACTTCAAAGTATGGATATAAGACAGACAAGAAAAAGGACAGTGGCTTTCATTAGAGGTAAAAGAAATGCGCAGGTGAGTTGGTAAGAGAGCTTTTCTAGTTTAAGTGAAGTTGTGAATTCGAATCGTTCTTATGTATGCAGTTGTTTAAAATTTAAAGCTAGAATTTTATCTTCTGCAAAGGACCTACCTGATTCGAGCGAGAATTAATCTGAGTATAAATAACTTAAAGACGTTTTCCTATATTTAAGATCTTCCTAAAATACTTCGTTAAAAAAAAGAAGCAAATTTTAGTTTTTCTCTTGCTTTGTTTGGAACAAAAGAAGGAGACCACCTTAGAAATTGGAATGGGTTTACATATCCACAGAATTCAATTTAACTATGACCAGCTTAGGTAGGGATGTCCCCATCTGATTAATGGAAATGCTCTTGAGATGGGAACTGCATTCATGAGCATGGCAGGTGCCGTTTCAAGAAAGGAAGAGAGGGACCCGCATGAGCCACGTGTCAGAAGCATAATAGGAGTAAATGCTGGGGCTGCACGTGCCCAAATCCCATCTGTGCATAAGCTGAGGCCCCACGAGCCCGCGTGAAGATGAGCCGTTTACTCTTGGACAGCACCCCATCCCATCCCATCCCCCCGTGCACATTCAATAGGATTTGACTGCTTTCTTTTTCTATTGACGTCGTCCCCGGCCCACTCTCGCAGCAGCAGCAGCAGCAGTCTGTTTTTTATTATTATAAAATTACTTAATTTAATCTTATGATCGTTATTTTTATTAAATGCTTCAAATTGATGAAACTTAAGAGTTTACACAATTTTAGAATCCTAATTACATTTGAATATACATATCAAGAACCTATTTGATGTTTTTTACAATTTAAAATTATTTTTTAGTAACTATGTTGTAATTGTTAATTTGATAGTTAGAATAAAACATTAATTATTTTAAGCTTATCTTAATCTAAGTCAATGGAAGCCAAAGTAAGGCTCTCCATTGTGCCCTATATTTCGTGGCAGTGGTGATGACTGATGAGGTATAAGTTCGTGGGGCGTATGGGTCCCGTCTAAGACCACCCTCTCCTGCCTATGCCCTACCAAATAGAAGTAGTCATGTGTTGTTATCAGCCGATGCTGGAATTATCTGAGAAGCTTTGTTCTATTCTATGGTTGTTTATGGAAGTGGTCTTATATGTACCTCACTTAATTCCATTGCAGTTGGATCTACATCGACAAGACTACCTTCTAGTGAGATCAAACAAAAACCTTTGCAAGTTTTAACTTTTAATATGTATTTTGGGATATTACTTCGGATATGATTGCACCCAATTTACTGATCCTTGTAAAATATTGTCCTTTTTTGGTGATTCATGCCTAATTCTTTCAAGGGCAAATCCCAGGTCATACTTTGTTAGTGTCGGAGCCGGCCATCAGTGGTATGTAACATTTTTTTTACATTTTTATATAAGATTTATTTTTGTGATTTAAATTTGTGATCTTTAGGTCACAAAAAAATAACTTTACTAATTGTTTGAAAGTTCACTTTCTCATGCTGGTCTTAATTTTTACAAAAAAAATTTATATTTTAAATTATTTCTGACGTCTCAATATATATATTTTTCGACACTTGTTTGTTTTATTTTAAAATTACATCCTCTCCTGTTCTTGTTGCATTTCTATTAGTCAATCTCTTATATTTGTAGTTTAAGGATTAAATAAATATAAAAGTCATTTCGCAATCCCACTCATGACAGCCTTCCGTAGGCAAAAACAAAAAAAGACATGAGATAAGTATTATTTTATACCTTATAACCAATCAGTTGGTTGTGAATTTTTTTTAACATAATCGATCAAAAAAATTCTTTCTATTATGTGTATTTATTTAATTAACTAACATACAAAATAAGATCTCTACGGTAAATATATTTTGCAATTTTAATTATAATGATATTGTAATTATAAAATTTATATTATACTTACGTATTATTCATAATCATTACTCTATTAAGATTAAATATTAATAAAGTACAAAGTATAACACATTTTATTTTTGTCTTATGAAGAAAATAGTCAAATTCATATACTTGAATATAAAAATATTTAAACAAACATATAAGTACTTATTAGAAAATAAGTTTATTAAACTAGTTTGAGTATGAAGATCATGAATGAACCATTACTTGTATGTCTATGAATTTATTTAGTATGATGATTGTATAATAATCCTTAGAATTGAGATTCCTAAGAGTATCTTATGTGGGGATTAATATGCTTTGATGTTATTTATTGCCTACTCTGTCTAGAGTAGTTCAATAGATAGCACTTAGATATAGTATTAACTATTTGAAAATAGTTGAGTAAGTTCCCAATGGATTTGTCACTCTAAAATAATTAGGGAGAATGTTTCACTGCTTTTGATTAGTACCGATTTAAAGAAATTTTTGGTCAAACTGAATTAACATTTGAAAAAAGTTGATTTTTAAATATTAAGTATAAATTAATTACTAATTAATAAAATGAAATGTGATTATATTTTTAAAAAGTAGACGTTAATTTATACTCTATGTCTAATTGGAATATTAAATACCAAAATGACTAAATTACTTATCATAATTATACATGGATAGACCAAATCAAACCACTTTAGCGTTCATAATATTTAGATGATTATAACATGCTATTATACGTTAATCCTAATATATGATTATAAATTATTTAATTAAAAATTAAAGATAAAAAATTTATTTAATTTTAATTATAAATTGTTATAATAATTAATAATCATTGTTAACATATTATGAACATAATGGATCACACATAAGAAGTATTTAAAAAGAAAAATAATTTAAAATAAGTTGGACTTAACTGTGAAGTCTAAGAAACTCCAAAAATCAAATATGAAATATTTGCTTTTATCAAAATTAAATTATAATTAAAATCAAATTTTAATTTTAGTAAAAAGTAAATCTGCTATCTTTTCAAAAAGACATAAAAGAGCTAGCACTCTTATCATTTCCTTTCAAATGATTTGATTTTTTAAAAAAAATCTATAGATACCGCTTGTAGTTAATAATTGGAACATTCATTTTATTTATGATTTGTATTTTTAAATTATTTATTTGAAGAGATTAAAAATCATAAGATTATTTTTTGGTTATACCCATGATATGATCATCGTTGATTTCCTAACAATAGAAGGAAATTCATTCATTAAATTTGTTTTCTGTCTTTGTCTTGTTTTTTTTCCCTTAATTTCTTATTATCAAGTATTAACTCTTTAAGCGTGGAACTGCTAACGTTGAACCACCCTAACAGTGTTTTGTTTTGTAAGAACTTATCAACCACAAATATCATTTATGACCTTTCTCTATTATTACGTGCTCCATTGAAGTTAACTACGGGGATGATATAGGCAGGTGATATAGGCTATTCGAGGGAAGGATATCCCTTGTCGTGAAATGGTTGAATATCAGCGAACCAGAAACAAAAAAACCATGTGGTAGTGTCAAGGATTTTAGAAGCAGATCCCTCGTACCATCCTAGTCTGTAAGGCATTTGTGGGGTTTAAATATCCACGAAATCAATTATCCCATCCTTTTCAGCTTACTTGATGATGTTGCATGTTTCTTGTACCATAGCTTACTTGATGATGTTGCATGTTTCTTGTACCATGTACAAATTAACAAGATGGGCACTTATGTGTTGCATCATATGAATATGAAAGTTTGAATGGTCTTCCATTTGTTATTCAATATTTCCTTCTCATCATTCAATGATACTTATATAATGATGAAAGCGGTCAAGTGGTTAACCTATTATGAAATCAACTGTAGATATATGTTGGTAAAACCAATACCAGAAAAGTCGTTGTGTAAACTCAAAACAATTTATTGCCTAATCACTTTAAAGTTTTTCAGTTTTCAATCCTCTCCAATCCTTGATCCGTAGCTTTCTTATTGTTAATCCCTTCAATTATCTTCTAACAGTGGTTAATACCAGTAAACATAGAACTTTCTAACAGCTTTCTTTTCTTTTGGTGGAGAATTTCATTCACGTCGGTTGTACTAATATTAAATGTTTAAGCTTTGAGAAAATGCCAGAAGATGAGTTATTCTCTTCACAACATTTGAATTCAAAGGTTCTACATTAATCTCCCAGTTATCTCTAAATATCTCATGTTATACGCAAAAATCATTGAATAATACGGTACTAAATGTTATCCATTTAATATGCTAATCATCGATACAACTAACACCAATATTTTCATAAGTATATGATCGATTTCTTAAAAAGAAGAACGTAAAGTCAACGTATCAATACACAAGACTTCTTATTTTACAAAATTCTAAGGAGGATCATAATATACGCACTTCAGTCCAATTTGGTCTTATAATTATAACTACATCACAAAATGGCTTTCAAAGTATATAAATTTTATGGACATTATCTCATGAAATAGATAATCATAATTAAATACAGTAAAATTATAAGATTGCTATGAGTGCTTAAAATTTATAAATACATCTGAAGATTAAGTCGCTTGTATATTATAATACTGACAATTTTTCAAAGTAATGCATCTTACATCTCATCTTATATATGTCAATTATAAAGGCCATAATAAGGGGATCAGCTAATCTCTTTGAGTATGTCTAAAATCAATGATCTCTTTGATTAAACGATAGCGATTAAGAGTTTTTTTCTATTCATATCAAATTTAAGTATATGTAAAAAAAATTCCTTAATCATAGGTTCAATCCTCTGCAAGTCAAAACATCACATACCTGATATTACTTGAGTATTTAATGATATTCAGTATAGTTTTCTAGTGGCCTTCGCTGGAATTAATTTGGTATCTGCTTAAAGTATAAGAGACAATTAGGTTCGTACAAAATAGTATGGACGTGATTATTAGAATATATGAATTCTTTTCATCTTTCTTTTGTCCTATTGTGTCTTAAGGCACATTCTTTTGTAAACTTGGATTCCTTGCTAAGTTTAAAACGCTAGTCCATGAACTTAGTTAATGCATGATTTATACATAAGTAGACGAGGTAGAGTTTGAACTATGGGATTGTTTTTTGTTATTGATGATTTCAATTCTTATTGCTTTCCTAATTAAGTAGATTGGTCAGTTAACTAATCCTCCCTCAAAAATTTCAATTTTGATCTCTATACCTACAGATGATAGGATTAATCCTTTTGTTGTTGTTGTTGCTGAAAATCTCATCACACCTTGGCTCTCACCAATATTTGAAATTGAATGAAATATTAAAGGAGAAAGCTCGTCGTTTTGGCCATACCGTCTTAAGACATAAAAGTGTTACTCAGCATAGTGGACAGGATTAGACGTCAAAGTAACCACAAAATAATGAGATGCTTAATTTGAGGGTAACTCACCTTTATCTGCTGTTTCAAACCATATCTGCATTCAGCGCCTCAAATAAGGCTCCTCTTGAACGCTAGCTGTTTCGATTGGGAGTGTAATTTTGCTTGCATGGGTTGATTAAAGATTGAAAAAGTCAAATGCCTATAACGAGGCTCCTTGTATGTTATTATTAATGTTTTTTTTTTCTTTTGATAATCAGAAACCAAATTTACAGGCTCCTGGCATTAGTAAAAGATCTAGATTTCACCCACTTGTCCCTGCTTTTAGACTGTCATTTCTATTCTTTTGGGTAATTGAGCTTTGGTTTCAAATTCAAAAGATCAAACACAAAGCTTTTCTATGGGACCCTTGAATTGGGCAAGTACAAAACCGGTAATAATTTTCATGTACAGCCATCATTAGGTCTCTTCACGTTAAATATTTTGATTAAATCAATCGTTAAACCAACTCTTTAAAGTCATTAAAACGAAAGAACACTTAAATCTTTAATAAATTTATACGACTCGAATCCAGAAAAGTTGAAGATTCTCAAGGAAATTCCTAACGACAAACTTTGAATCCTTAACGCGAGTCTTCTCAAACTTGGGTCAGTGACTGACTGACATTGTGGTTGACCTCCATTCGCTATCATATCCCAGCTTAATTTGCAGTTTATCGGTTGAAAGAATATTTAATTAATTGTAACGGTGAAATAAACAACATTTAAATAACCGATTGCAAAAAATTTCAAGTCCATTGTATGAGACGGTGTTGTTGTGGGGTTGAATGATTTATTATGACTACGCCAACTCATGCAAGGGAATTTGTAACCAACACCAATTGTATATGATTATCACGTTTTTGTCCTCTTATCACAAACACTTCATTGCTTGAATAACAAATATGGAAGAATATATAATATTAATACCATAATAAGCCTACCTCAACTCAATCATTTGATTTTGATAGTTAATATTCTACCATACTCTTATCTCATGCAAGGCAATTACATCGAAGAAGCATCGCATAAAACAAGAAACAGCTCACTTGATGGGCTCAAGGTTTGACTTAATTGATAAAAAGGAATAATCACGCATCGTCTGAAGCCAATAACACTCTATCTAATGTACTACAGTCCCAAATTTCCAAGTATAACAGATGTATGTCACACCAACATTTAGGTTTCCTTTTTTCTTTTAAAAATAACTGTCATAATTATTAAAATTTAAATTATCTAATTGTTTTTTATATTATTTGTCATTGTGTAAGAAAAGAATATTAACCTTATCTTATATAATCGCTCTTTTCTTGTAACGGAATACAAACATCCGACGACATTTAATGACGCGTTGAATGACTCGCCACGTCAGCTAAGTGACATACTGTGATTGGGCATAGACATGCACGCGCACGAAGGTCCTTTATTTAGGCCTCACCATTCGCCTTCAAACTTGCGAGGCGTGCGGAGTCTGTTCTCATTACTTCTCTCCCACTCATTCTAGAAGCGAATCGAGTTACTTCAAATGCAGCTTTTGAACCTCTCCTCCTAAGTCCTAAGAAGAGACACCAAAAAAGGGAACACTTACACAATTGCTTCTTTTTTCCCTGCTTGTTTCCTTCTCACCTCATTATTTTCCTCAAGACCACATCTTTGCTTCCCCCACAAAACATGTATAGATCGGAGAAAGCAGCGAAAACTGAGAGGTACAAACTCCAATGCAAAAACCAATCTTTCTCTTCCTCTCTTCTCGATGAAATCTACCGTTCCATCGACGAAGGTAACGAGAAAAGAAAAGATTTGAGATTTTACAGAGAAACAGTGGAAATGAAACAAACCGAGACCAGTGTAAGAAACAACAGAGCCATTTCCCGAGAAGAAGATGTGTCTGCTCTTCGCCGAGCTTGTCTAATCGAGAAGTGGATGGATCAAAAGGTGAGCACGCAGCGAACGAGGCCTAACTTGGGTGAATTTCAAAGAAAATCGCATCATCACGATCACGAACTTGACCAAGATGTTCTGTTTTTCAGCACAACCTCTAGCTCCTCAGATTCTAGCTCTGGTGGATTATCGTCCTCTGACTCGGATTCCTTGTACGGTGCAAGATCAATCGCTCTATCCAGGCCCAAGCCTGTTAGGACAAGCCTGTCGGCGCTACCATTAAAAGCGGAGAAAACAGAGAGAACAAGGAGGACTGTGTTATATGAACAGAGGGAGTTACGTATGATCGATGATTGCCACTACTCATCTGCAGATGACACTCCTAGACTTGAAAAGAGCTCGGTCAGCTCCAAATCAAGGGCATTGGAGATTTACAGAAATTTAAAGAAGATGAAACAACCAATTTCTCCAGGTGCCAAATTCTCCAGCTTCATCAATTCTCTCTTCACCGCGACGAACATAAAAAAATCAAAAAAATATTCACCTTCTGTTTCTTCAGTTGGAAATAGCCATGAACAGAGGAAATATAAAACAGGGCAGGAATCCACCTGCTCTTCTGCTTCATCTTTTACAAGATCGTGTTTGAGCAAGAGCTCTCCATCCACAAGGGAAAGATTGCGCAACGGTGTTAAAAGGACGGTTCGATTCTACCCGGTTAGCGTGATAGTGGACGAAGATTGCAAACCTTGTGGACATAAAAGTTTAAATGAACAAGGATATGACACAGAGCCAAGATTGATGCCTGTTACACTGCCGACTGCATGGAAAATTGGGAAATCACCGTCCAGAAAAGTGGATCATGAGATCATGGAGAAGAGTATAAGAGTTGAAGATGTGGCAAGGGAGTTGTTGAAAGATTATCACCACCATCAGAAGAAGAATGAGTTAACCATGAGAGATGTTCGTTGCAATTATAATGGTAATTACGAAGATGACTACGATGAATATGATGACGACGACGACGCTGCAAGCTATTCGAGTTCGGACTTGTTCGAGCTTGATCATCTTTCAGTAATTGGAAAAGAAAGATATAATGAAGAGCTTCCTGTGTATGAAACTACCCATGTTGATAAAAATCGCGCCATTGCTAATGGCTTGCTAATGTAACAAATTTTCTTTTCTGCATGATATAAAAATTTATTTTTGTGACTCTTAATGCTTCCTCTTTCTCTTCCTCTTTATTTAAGACATTAATGATTCTACCATGTAACATAAAAAGAGCAGAATTTTAATACAATTGGTTTGAAGGATTATGATAGTATATACATAGGTTATGTTTCTTTTTTTTTTCCTTAATTTTCTCCAATAGGTACTGGAAATATCTAATACCAGCACTGATTCATTGTGTAATGTGAAAATAGAGTGAAGAAAGGGTGGCTAAAAAGAAGCAAGTGGGGATGAGATGAGATCCAGATACTGACAGGTGCAGTTTCGATATTGGAAAAAGAGAAAAGAGCAGGAAGGGAAGGAAAACAAAGGAAACGAAAGATTCTAGATCGTCATCGCAAGCAAAATGAACAGTGCGTGATGGTAAAGGGAAAGGCAGATCTTCTCTTCGCCCATGGGAATAGAGAAAGTGAAAGCTTTTGCTTTCCTGAATTCGCCCAACCTTGGTTTTAGCATCATATATCACTTACTCCTGTCCAGCCCCGCAGTACAACTTCTTCATTTAAATAACAGAGCAGATTCTAATAATGCCAATACTTGGATGGATTTTATTTAAACAAAAAAGAGATAGTGAATGTAATTCTCTTTAGTTTCTTTTAGACAGACACCACATGCATGGAATGGAACCTTAGTAGTATATTGCAGTTTTAACTTTGTTTCAGGTACATCCTAGCAGGGAGGGTGTTCTAAAGCTGTTGGTCATAAAAAGTACTAGCTAGGGTGGTTCTTTGGTCGTGAACCACCCAAGAGCTAAGATCTCATATACAATATAAAGTTGATTTGGCACGATACGGAGGAGACAATATTATATTCACTTGGCATACACTAGTACGACCCCATGTACACGCACTATAAACTTAAAAGCACCAATTAGCAGGAACGTGAAGAAATGAACCCAAAAACAAGATGCCGAACGTGAAATAATAATAATAATAAAAAGCAATGATCTCGCTAGAACTGGACTTGAGTTAAAACTCAAGCGAGCATCGACAATTGTTAATCAATAGGGCTAATAATGGCCTACAACAATTAAACGTATCATTAGTACGTGACGAGCATGCAGATGTTGTAATGTGAAATGGTCAAATTTTAGCACCACATGATTAGAATCACATACACTAAAAGTACCGATTTATAGTAGTTTAAGGCGGTGGTGGAATCGTAACTTATTCAAAGAAATACATTTTTTTAATGTTAAACAAAGAGGTTCCTGTTACATTGGTTATTATAATATAACGCATGCCATTCCTCTAATCTTCCGGTGGGGTGGAGAAGTTGGTATCAATTATGAAGAGAATAGCATCTTCCCCAACCGCACCCATGACTTCCCTGCTTATAACACACATCACCCTAGATTGTTACCAAAACGGGGGATTGCTTCATACATGTCTTGTCTGCGTGTTCTTCATACATGTCTTGTCTGCGTGTTCTTTAGTGGGATCAACTGTCTTATAACATTTGTAGTGAATTAATTTGTAACTTTATTTTCATGTACGATTGGTGGTTGTCTGGATTCTTGGATAAACTTTATTTTTATGTTTTTGTTCAAGTGTTCTGATGCGGATAACTATGATGATGACATATTTGTTTTCCATACTTTCTTGGCGCACAATATGTTGCCAGGAAAAAAAGGAGGACAAGGATTCAAAAGCATTCCTGCCCAGTGGAGTGGACCACTTTCTGGAGAAGTAGCGAACCGATACTTTTATCAATTCCCATATCTTAGTGACTCATTTACAGCCCGACATTAATTTCACCGGAGAAAAAAACTCCTATTATTGTTTTGTTATCTCCTAGTACAACATCTAGGAATAATTCTTAGTTAAAGCCTTGTCTTTGCTTTTGAAAAGACTGGACCGTTCTCCGCCACGATAACAGCCTACCATTTCTGGACCTTTTCAAATTTTGCTAATCATAGAAAGAGGTTTGCATAGAATGGGGCTCACAATGTACTCGTAATTTGCAATCCCCAGGTGAGTCCCCATCAGACCGGTAACAGCTTTCCTGTTCTTCTAAAAAGACCAAAGTAAGAGATCATGATTCAGGATTTGTCTTTGTGACTCTGTGATCTACCGGAATCTTGTTCAAATGGGAAAAGTAAAGAGTAAATTGTAGATCCAGGACTTAGTTACTCGGTAGAGCAAAAATGGCCATAAAGAGCTAAACTTTAACATATTATCATATTGAAATTGAAATTGAAAATATTGTTTTGAAATTACGGGATACCATGTTTCATTCGGGCGCTGAGCTCTTATTTAATTTCTTATGTCAAAATACCTTTGATTCTATTGTTTCAAGACTAGCTCTGTGAGTATTGATCATTCAAACTCTAAAATGAGTTACTTATATAGTTGATTATTGTTCAATCAATTGAAGTTCTAATATATATTTTAATGATACCAAAACATAAATATTATCCAGCTTTTTATTTCTGGTAACTAAAAGAAAGTAAAATGAAAGTATTTAGACATAAGAATCAATTAGGTCAAGAGATATATTATGGAGTAAAGTGAACATGCATTAACTGATGTTTGAAACTAAAGAAAGAAATTAAATCAATTAATAAGTTTCGATACTTTTCAACAAGAAACACTACAAGAAAAGAACCCCTTTTGCGACGTTTTAAAAATGTCACAGAAGGTAGAAAAACGTCGCAGAATACCTTATGCGACATTTATAAAAACGTTACAAAAAACGTTTTATGAAAAACGTCGCGAAAACCCTACTATTCGACGACGTTTCAGAAAACGTCACGGAAAGATAGGAGATTCTGTGACATTTTAAAAAAGTCACAAATTGTTAGAGTTTCACCGACATTTTTTAAAAACGTCGCGGAAACAACTTAATCTGCGACGTTTAAAAGACGTCGCAGAATAGGTACAATCTGCGACGTTTGTTTTCTAAACGTCGCGGATTGTATGAAATTTATTTATTTTAATATTGCCAAAAATAATTTTATTTAAATAATTTTTCAAATTTTATAAATAATTTTTCATTTATCTGAAAATAATTAATATTTAATAATTATTCAATATTAATATTAATTTTTTCTTTGTTTTCATTTATTCAAAAAAAAATAATTGAATAATTATGAAAATTTAATTATTATTATAATTTTTTCATTAATTCGAAATAAATTTAATTTAATAATTTTCAATTGTAATAAATATTTTTTATTTTGTTTCAATTTTCGAAAATAATTTAATTTAATTATTTTATAATTTAATAATTAACAAAATTTTAAATATCAAAATTTTAAATCTTATTTATGTAATAACTATTCAATATTATTTATGAAATTTATTTATTAAATAATTCTTTAATTTTATGAGTATATCATTAATTTTAATAATTATTAATGTATAACAAAAATTTAATACGTGCAGACAATTTATTATGTAACTGCAATTCTCAAACATGTCATAATACGGTAATTAATATAAACAATACGTCATAAGTGTTTAATATTTCAATATGAGTACATATCTAATTTAATCGAACATTATGTGTAGCACATAAAAGTTCCAAGACCTTTTTTTGTTGTTCGACTTCGGTAGTTAATCAATCCTGCACTTGAAATTGTTTAGTCAATTCATCGACTTGAGACTGTAACCCTGATTAGCCCTCTTTGACTTCTTTAATTTGTCGAAGTCTCTTTATGACCGAAGTCGTCCCTTGTGCTCGATGCCCAATTCTCATGTCAACAATGTAATCTGATCTAGTGCCCAAGACTTTGTCACACACTTCATCCACTGTCATTGGATGACCTTGTTCCATTGAATGTGTCAATTCATTACACATTAATTCCTGAAAAAGTAAGAATTAATTACATACACATTCTCATTTAAGAAATATTTGCAAATGAACTATGTACTCACCCATTTTTCTTTGCATTCAACATTTGTCCATTGACCTTTACTTTCATCATAATGAGTATGATACCAAAGCTTCATCTGGTCACACTCTTTTCCATCTCTGTCACTCTGTTATATAGAAATATATTACTAGTAATATTTATTATAAATTTTGAAATGACAATCAAAGTAAAATATAATTAAAAAGATAATAACTCACAATCTTATGTCGTATCGCTACAAAGGCCTTGGAGTCGGAGTTTGGTCGACATTTGACCTGACTCCTAGCCAATTTGGCTTTTTGACTTTTTTCCTAATCGTACACGTAACAAAATTTATTATAACATTTATAAATCACAATTCATAAGTACTAAAATATAATTAGTTGTCGAAAAAGTTGTGAAATTAAGTTTTTTAATCAAATAAACTAACTTTTGTAGCTGGTTGCTCCCAATATTCGTATAAATCCATCCACTCTGCCACTGTGACATTATGCGACTTAACATCCTTTCCGTGCTTGGTAAAATGCTTGTTTAAATTATATCTTTGATCTTTAGATCTTAAAGTAAGAAATTTCTTCACAGCAGCATGTACTTCGTTGTTAGTCCTCAATCCTTTCACTTCCAACTTTTACTGCAAAAAAGTATAAATTATTGGTTAAAGCTTTAAGCATATGGAAAACATGTACAAATTAGATAGGTTTATAATACTTACGTCTAACTTATCAAATGCAATGTCCAACTCCTCATTAGTAATGTTTTTCCATTTTGTTCTTATAGGTAAGGAAGTTCGGGATACCACACCAATCTCACTCGAGAATTTGGCAGATTGTACAGAGTTGGTTGGTCGTCCTTCAGCAGGGGAGATCTCTATCTCCAATCTCTTACCTATTGCCTTGTTAATCTTTGCCAATCCGTGTCCTTTTGTGACACCCCTCGTTTTTTTTGGATCAGTCGTGGATCCTAAAATAGCAAAGGAATAATTTATAATGAACATATAACATACTCTTAATTGGTTAGATAAGCAAAATAATTAAACTTAATAAATTTTACCAATGTAATGTGAAAGATCAAACCTGCAGTGTTTGCAGAAAAAGAGCCCATAGTGGGAATAATAGTTTGATTTACTGGTGTCTAATAATCAAAAGCTGGAGGCATCTCTTGAGAAGTGGATGGAGAACTAATATTGCGTTGCATGTTCATAATTTGTTCATACTTATCTCTAAGATGAGTAATAAGCATAAATGTGACTTCTCTTGGTGTTGGAGTAAGCTCACAAGGTATAGGTGTCTGATTTTGTGGCTGTATATGAGCAAATGGCTCATTAGCTACGCTTTCAAGAAGCTGACGATACCGCGACTGCAGTTTTGTCGGTACTAAGCTGCTTGGTGCAGCCTTATTCTTCTTCTTGGGTTGACCAGGTCCCATGTGAATCACCTACATTCAATTCGACATTAGTTTTCAAAGTAATATTCATCAGCCATATTTAAAGAAAACAACAAAAATTGACAATCATACTAGTCACATGCATGTTCATTGCTGAAATTTCAAGTGAAAGCAATATGTATTATTCAATTAGCTGTTTCTTGAAATGTTCCTCCATAGTTTTTGACAAGTACCATCCTCAACTCAGAATTTTTTTTTCTTCTAAAAGCCAAAGTCCACTTTATAGATATGAACCAAGTCGGGACAACAATCACAGAACATCATACATCACTCATGTGACACAAAAACTGCAATTTGGAAGGGTTTAATGAGTAAACATACAGAATATATTCAGATTACCAGATTTAAAGTTTAAACCTAAGCCTCTTTATGTACATTTTTGGGTACAAGTTAAAAAAACCATGCATATGTAGCCTAGAAACTAAAAACCTTAGAAACCAAAAATTCATAAAGTAGAAATGACAAGTTGGAATAAAGTAGCAGATGAGTGCATAAGCTCCACTGCTTAATCTAATTTAACTCTACAAAAATGAGTAGGTGGTGATTAATGTCTTCCTCTGCATGTAACATCATGGACACTATAGAAGTCAGGACCCAATTTAACCAGCAATCTATACATCACTATAGAATCAGATCTTGTACTTCATTGCATTTTATAAGTCTGCCACTAATATCCAATTGCTACTGAACTAAGGTACCAGTCTCTGCATTATCAAAAAATAAAGCAACAGACATTTGAATAACCACCAAACTTTACCTGAACAAGTACGGAAATGGCTTCCAACTTATATTTCCCATAGCTTGATTTCTTATTTGCAAAAAAAAATATGTATGTGTTTCTTATGGATTACTGTCTATGTATAATCAAAACAACACTTCTAAGGATACATGAAACATTCAAAAAACAATACCTCAACATTATATAAGATTTTGAAATCATTCCAGAATACAACAACTTATGAAATTATAAACACATTAGATCTTTTATTTGGAAATCAAAGAATGTTTATCAACAATAGAGAAAGCTAGTAAACATCTTGAATAATGAGTTGGCAGATTGCACTGGGACAATATATGACTCGTTAATGATAGTATTGTATTGCACTAGGACAAGTGCATGTATGGGGTGATGGATTCTTGTCAAATAATAATGAAGGATATATTCCATTAAGAGAAAAAGTATATTTATCTAAAAGCTTTGCTACAATGTTTCGTTTAGATAAGTTAGTGAAGTGGTGCTATTATATTGCAAGATCAAAGTCCATATATGCTTATTTAGTATCAAGATTCAACTTTCTAATGCTGCAATTAAAACCTAGAACATTAGCAAACAAGGCATAAGTTCATACTTGGAATCTGCCATGTACAGTAAAAACGTTGCTTTCATCAAACCATGATGCATTAAAAAACCAACACATTTAGAATCTCAACAAGACCCCAACAGATTTTGAAGGAGGAGATATTACCATGGTGAAGGGAGCTTTTGGGAATGTGATCGAACTTTCTGCTACTTTCAGAAATCGATTAGATAAGCAATGGGAGAGAGCTATAGTGGTAAAATTGCTTGGGAGACGTATTGGTTATCGCATGCTGAAGAATAGATTACAAGCCGTGTGGAATTTATCTAGACCAAAGAAGGTGATTGATCTCAACAATGACTTTTTTTCTTATTAACTTTATTGAAGCAGAGGACTATCTGATTGCCCTTACCAAGGGTTCGTGGGTAATCCTCAGGCATGCTCTTTCTATTCAATCATGGCATCTAACATTCCGTCCTTCTCTAGGCAAAGTGTCAAGAGCAATGGTGTGGGTGTGCTTTCTTGAACTACCAGTTTCTATATATCATCCAATCATCCTCTAAGCGTTGGAAAACCTAGTAGGATGAACGGTGAAAATAGATGAGCATACTCAACAGTCACAAAGGGGCAAGTTTGCAAGAGTGGCAGTTGATGTAGACTTGACAGAGCTGATAGTCTTATGAGTAGAGCTCGATGGAGACAAGATCAAAGTGGCTTATGAAGGATTACCACAGATCTGTTTTTCATACGGGATTGTTGTCTATGGATCAGGGACATGTCCGACTAAGGTGTAGGCCCCTCATGAAATCCTAGCCGTGGACGATGTAAGACCTAGTAACGATATAGTAGCTAATTATCCTACACCAACATCTGTGGTAGCTAGACAGGAAGCGTATAGACCATGGGTACAGGTTCAACGCCGTGTCCGACGGCCTCCACTCCAAGAGAAAAACAAGGGACGTGACACTAACAAAGAGACAGTTCAAGTACGACAGACTGGGTCACGTTTCACTACCCTATCAGATAGTGAGATCTTAGGAGACAATCATGGCAGATCTTTTGACTCGGAAAGCAACAAGACCGATACGTCAACTATCCGACGTTGGATAGGTCATTTGAACAAGGTCGAAAGGAGCATACTCGTGTGAGTCAATAGTAAAATAACTCCAATACCAAGCCCAGCACAACTAGTAAGGGAAAGGTGGTGATACAGATTGAATCCCAAAGGCCCTCTGTGCGCAATGTACCTGAGCGATCAAATTCCAGCAGAAGTAATACTGAGCCCATGCCTCCAAAGCAGTCTTTACCATGAGGAGCGAGTAACCACATAGCTATCCATATTCCTTCTCACAAAGGCCTCGTATACCAAAATCACTCTTTTCACTTACCTTAAGAGGACGATGTGGAATGTGAGAACCCAGAAGAGAAGATGGAGGAGATTAGTGGTAATCATCCTACCAATCATCAAACGTGTTATACAACACCTCGACCTAAACTGCCTGATCCTGGTAAAGCTACTGGTGGTTGGAGAGATGTGGAGATGGTAAATAACTCGCAGCAGGACTTCCTCCTAGAGAACCCAGGGATTGACACAGCAAGTGTCATAGATGACGATATGAGTAACACACACGTCTCAGCAAGGTTATCTCCTCTTTTTGGTATCGAATTTTATGTCGATTATCATTTGGAATTGTCAAGGAGCAAGAGGTAAGGCTTTTAAACCTGTTTTATTGAATTTTGTTAGAACTCATAAACCTTTCATGGTGATATTGGTTGAAGCAAGGACCAGTGGACGTCGTGCCGATAGAGTCATTCGTAGCTTGGGTTTTAATCACTCCTTTAGGGTAGAAGCTAAAGGTTTTTTTGGTGGTATTTGGCTCTTACGGAAGGATTACATAGAGGTTAAAGTACTGGCAGCAAATCGGCAATTTGTGCACACTTCTATTTGTAAGGATGGATCTTCCTTTGTTTTTACTGCAATCTATACGAGCCTATAGTACCATTACCAACAATACTTATGGTGGAGCCTGACAAAATCAATATGGTTACTTCTAGCGCTTAGTTATTTAGTGGAGATTTCAATGCCAAACTTGCAGTAGGTGACAAGCACGAAGGTTCTCAAACGAAGTTTGTTGTTAACAAAAGTTTTCAGGAGTGTATTCAAAGCTGCCAGCTCCATGATTCAAAGATTCTCGGGACCAAGGTTTACCTGGAGAAGGGGTAACTTATCTGCACGACTTGATCGAGCTTTTTGTTCCAATAAATGGCAAGAATTATTTCATACTACATTCATCCATCATCTCCCATTCATTAACTTTGACCATCGTCCCTTATTGATTAGTTTTGGACAGAAGTTTCCTTCTACCTCAACAACTCGACCTTTTTGGTTTTAGTCAGCCTGACTTTCTAATGAGACCTTTGGTACTTTTATGTTGAATTGTGTTGTTTTATGCAACCTGCTGTATTGAAACTAGTGGAGGAGCTTGCAATGACAATGAAAGTGAGGAAAAAGAAGAAGCTGAAGGGAAAACCGAAGGTTAGGAGCAAATGGAAATTGAAGATGATTTTAAGCATAATTCAATAATATATGGATCAAAGCAATAAAGATCAAGGTCCGAAGAGTGAAGATCATATTCAGAAGCTGGAAATTCAATGCAAAAGGAAAGCTGAAGAGAAGATAGAAGCAGATATGTAAAAGTCCAAAAGTGCAGATTGAAGAAATGTACAACAGAAATTGAAAGTTCCAGTTAGTTACTTAGAAGGAAGTAACCAGGAAGGAAGTAACCAGAAACAGAACAGATTCAAGATAGCTGTTTAATTAAGTTACAAGAATATGATTAGAGTTAAT